>CAUPSL010001036.1:0-52517 GCA_963514005.1 Raja brachyura
ACCCCACTATTTCCTCGTCTTTCTCTCTCACTCTCTCCCCCTCTCTCTCCCCCTCTCACCCCCCCCTCTCCATCCCCCCTTCCCCCTCTCTCCGTGTGTGTGTGTGTGTGTGTGTGTGTGTGTGTGCGCGTGCGTGCGTGCGTCTGTGTGTGCGTGTGTGCGTGTGTGCGTGTGTGTGTGTGCGTGTGTGTGTGTGTGTGCGTGATGTGCGTGTGTGTGTGCGTGTGTGCGTGTGTGATCAAACTTTAATTGTTTCACTGTAAACCACTGACAGGTGTTTAAAGTGCCGTCAGAAACTAGAATCCCAGACAAAGCAGCCGTTGTAGTAAGGATGAGAAATGTCCAGAATAGTGAAGCAGAGAATTGTGCTGAATGATGTCACTGGCGTCAGAAACACAAACACTTTGTGGATCCACTGATTTTATTCCAAACATCCTTGGAGCAACTGGCGCTGAATCACTGAGCATTTACACAGATGCAGGCAGCCCTTTGCCCCGCTGTCATCCTCAGCAACTCCCAGCTCAGGAGATTATTTGACATCTGCACTTTGCTTTTCATTTGCCCATTTCACAAACCCGTTATCACACTGGGTTAGAAGAATTCTAAATAACTTATTGACGTGTACCTTGTTCATTGGGGAATATCAGCGACAGATTCCATCTCTCTTGAGTCTTTATCTGAATCATCTGGTGATTGATAACTCCCTCCTCCCACAATCTTTCACCAGGCACGCCTGTAAATTATTTAATTTAACATCTCCGAGCAGCTCCATTAACACGGAAGCATTTACTAATCTGTCTTCCACATCAGAGCGTGGATCCTTTGCTGAAAGTAATCATTTGTGTTTCCTTCTCCAGTGGTAGATGGAGTGATCCAAGGAGACTGCCACCCCTGCCCTCACTGCACTGTTGCATTTAGCACAGTGGAGTTCCTCACAAGGCACTTAACAAGGCATCCAGAAGCCCCCAGACCGACATCAGCTGGACAACCTTCTTCCTCCAGAGTGAACACTGATTCACAACGTCAACGTGGGCAGAGGCCGTTCACCCCATCTGACGGAATTGGGAAATCAGAAGGACCAATAGTGGAGAGACGGCATGAATGTCCTGACTGTAGGAAGTGTTTCACGCAGGCAGGGGACCTCAAGAAACACCAGCGGACCCACACCGGAGAGAGGCCGTACACATGTCCTCACTGTGGGAAGGGCTTTGTACACTCAGGGGCCCTCCACTTACACCAGCGGACCCACACCGGAGAGAGGCCGTACAAATGTCCTCACTGTGGGAAGGGCTTTGTACACTCAGGGGCCCTCCACAGACACCAGCGGACCCACACCGGAGAGAGGCCGTACACATGTCCTCACTGTGGGAAGTGTTTCACGCAGGCAGGGCACCTCCACTTACACCAGCGGACCCACACCGGAGAGAGGCCGTACAAATGTCCTCACTGTGGGAAGTGTTTCACGCAGGCAGGGAACCTCAAGAAACACCAGCGGACCCACACCGGAGAGAGGCCGTACACATGTCCTCACTGTGGGAAGAGCTTTTCTTATCTCCGTCAGCAGAAAGCTCACACCTGCCTTGAATTGTGCCCCGTGTGCGGGAATGTGTTTAAAGACTCAGCAGCTTTTACCGTTCACCTGCGAGCCTGTGTTGAACAGTAACACAGTGAAAGGTCACCAATTTACAGTGTTATAATTTCCTTTATATTATTTCATTTTAGATTATTTCAATTCTTACCTTTTGAATGACTTTGTGTAATTATTTATTTTGTCAACAGTATGAATATTGGCCCTTGCTGTATTTCCCCCTTTATGATTACACTTTGTGTAGACAAGTCTGGGGCATCAAACTGCTGGTCCCTGCAGCTTTCACTTTATTCCTGTGAGATTTCTTGAACGGGTGATCAGTAAAATGCTGACACTGGAGTTTGCAACGTTTAAAGTGTTGTTCCAAGTATAAGCAGCAGGTGGGTTTGTAAATTGAAATGTTGGATGTGTTGGTTGATGTCATTAATTTATTGGAGGTTTGAGACACAAAATGTGTTTTAATTTGTATCATTCCGCATTGTATTTTAAATATTTCTGTGCGAGGTGATTGACCAGCACCCGCGATGTTCCGGCAAAATCTGTTAATGTTATTCTAATGTTATTGAAGTAATTGTGTTGTGAATCAATGTTTAATGGTGGTCGAGTCATGTCCTGGGAGCTCCGTGCATCATGTTACCTGTTGTTGCTGATGGGAAGTACAGCGGCTCAGTGGACACACGGCGCTGGTCACTGTGTAATCCCCTCCTGCCTCATCACCAAACCTTGCCAGCGCTCGGCACTTCACCCCTGTACACATGCACCGTCCAGTATTCATGCTCTTTGTTCAGCCGGCCCGGCTTCACACTCTGCAGGCAGCGCTGCATCAATACACACGCGGCTCATGCAAGCTGTTTCCCCAGTCTGTGTCCAATGTGTTTGCAACGTGGTCCCTGCAGTGGGTGACAAGTGTGTGTGTGGGACCCCGGTGAGTGAGGGAGGGGGAGGAGTGTCAGGAAATGGAGGGAAGACACAAGGAACTGCAGATGCTGGATTACAAATAAAAAACACAGAGCGCTGGAGTAACTGTGGGTCGGGCAGCATCTGTGGGGGACACGGATAGGCGACGTTTCGGGTCGGGATCCCGCTTCCCATTCAAATGGAGGGGATTGGATGCAGCTGCCGTCAAGCTGACGAAGGAATTGGTGAATTTGGTCAGATGGGAAAACATCAACGATGATATTGGATGTATATAAACGGTTCATTTGTATTTTGTGCTGAGTTTCACGGCCCAACCCAGGGAACTAACGTGAGTTTGACGCTGTGTTTCCGACCCCTCGCTCGCTGCCCAATGCCTTGTGCCTTGAATTGCCCGTTGGGTTCAAGTTAATGATCAGTTCATTGATTACATGTGATGCTGAAAAGAAAGTGTCCGTGCAATAAATACCGACTCTCTGCAGATTGAACGGGAAGCCGAGGGCAGGTTGTTCACAGTCTGTGTGTGTAGAGCTGGGCAGCAACTGTTTCATTTCACTGTCCATTGAACAACCCAGCCACAGCTGCCCCAGTCTGTGGGCTGTGTACATCTGGAAAAGCCCAGAAGGTCAGGCAGTAACTGTGGAGAGAGAAAAACTGCCTGCAAACCGCCCACCCCACCCCACTGAAATGTACAGGGCTTGGCGATCGCACATACTTTCTGTACTGAGGTCGGGGAAGTTTCACTTGTGTCACAATCCCCAGGACCCTGCAATCTACTGTGCAAGTCTTGCCCTGGTTTCACCTCCCAACCTCCACGCAAACTACTTGTCACATGGAGATCCCATCTGACATTTCCTCACCCAGTTTCTCAATTGATCTTCAACCTGTTTTAATCTTAGATATAAAACCCTCTTCACTGCCCACGTTACCATAAATTCTGGTGTCATTGGCAAACTTACTAACAGGTGGGTGTGGGGACAGGGAGTGGAGTTCAGTCTACAGATACAGCACGGAAACAGGCCCTTCGGCCCACCGAGTCTGCACCGGCCAGCGATCCCCGCACAGTAACACTATCCTACACACACTAGTTTAGAGATACAGCACGGAAACAGGCCCTTCGGCCCACCCAGTCTGCACCGGCCAGCGATCCCCGCACAGTAACACTATCCTACACACACTAGTCTAGAGATACAGCACGGAAACAGGCCCTTCGGCCCACCCAGTCTGCACCGGCCAGCGATCCCCGCACAGTAACACTATCCTACACACACTAGTTTACAGATACAGCACGGAAACAGGCCCTTCGGCCCACCCAGTCTGCACCGGCCAGCGATCCCCGCACAGTAACACTATCCTACACACACTAGTTTACAGATACAGCACGGAAACAGGCCCTTCGGCCCACCCAGTCTGCACCGGCCAGCGATCCCCGCACAGTAACACTATCCTACACACACTAGTCTAGAGATACAGCACGGAAACAGGCCCTTCGGCCCACCCAGTCTGCACCGGCCAGCGATCCCCGCACATTAACACTATCCTACACACACGGGACAATTTTAAATTGACACCAAATTAACCTACAAACTTCTACATCTTTGGAGTGTGGGAGGAAACCGAAGATCTGGGAGAAGATCCAGGCTGGTGATGGAGAGAATGAACAAGCCCCGGACAGACAAGCAGCCGGAGTCAGGATTGAACCCGGGTCTCTGGCGCTGTGAGGCAGTAACTCTACCGCTGCGCCACCGTTCAATGACATGTGATGACAAGCTGATGATGACCATGGCAGACAGAGTGTAGGTTGTCTGTAAAACGGTCGCATAGTCCAGCCTAGAATCTGTATCTGAACATTAACAAGCTTACAACTCTGGCCCATTACAGCAACAAGGTTAAAACACTAAGGCACACCAGGAACACGTTAAAACAGTCTGAAACATCACAACATGTGTCTGTTTGCTCCAGCTGCCTTTTACATATCCCGCTGACTAACGTATTGGAAATTGGTTCACACTTTGAGCAGATACCTTCCAGACGATGGTGGTGAATGATACATTGCATTCCCCATGGTTACAGATTGTTCTGCACAAAGTTTGCTTTCACTTTGGACTAATTGCATGGGGCGGCACGGTGATGCAGCCAGCGGTAGAGTTGCTGCCTCACAGCACCAGAGACCCGGGTTTGATCCTGACCGGGTGCTGTCTGTGTGGAGTTTGTACGCTCTCCCCGTCACCTGCGTGGGTTTTCTCCGGGTGCTCTGGTTTCCCCCACATTGCAAAGATGCACAGGATTGTAGGCTAATTGCCTTCAGTAAATGATCCCTAGTCTGTAAAATGGAAGTCCAGGCGATCGCTGGTCGGCACGGACTCAGTGGGCCGAAGGGCCAGTTTCCACGACATATCTCTGAACTGCACTAATTGCAGGAACATTAATTTTCCTTATTTGGGGGTATGTTTCTGATCAGAGCAGAAATGCTTCAGCCTAGGTCAGGTAAAATGGAGCAGTACACAGCAGACTAGACGTGAGCTGAAGGGAACACTGTTGTTGCTGATGGGAAGTACAGCGGCTCAGTGGACACACGGCGCTGGTCACTGTGTAATCCCCTCCTGCCTCATCACCAAACCTTGCCAACGCTCGGCACTTCACCCCTGCCGCTGCAGTGCACAGCAGAGCAGGCGGGAGCTGAAGGCAATACTGTGATATGTTCACCCATTGAAACACTGTCACTATCGACTGGAATCGGAACAGATGACAGGACCACAGATTCTAATCACTTTGCTTTGTTGGCCAGTGGTTTATCAGGTCATGAGGGATAGGAGCAGAATTAGACCATTCGGCCCATCAAGTCTACTCTGCCAATCAATCATGGCAGATCTATCTCTCCCTCCTACCCCATTCTCCTGCCTTCTCCCCATGACCTCTGACACCCGTACTAATCGAGAATAGAGGTCTCATATAGAATAGAGGCACAAGCCGTCTTTCCAGGTGAGGCAGAGGTTCACCTGCACCTCCTCCAACCTCATCTATTGCATCCGCTGTTCTAGGTGTCAACTGCTCAACATCGATAAGACCAAGCGTAGGCTTGGCGATCGCTTCGTCAAACACCTCCCCTCAGTTCTTTTTTAAATTTCAAAATAGACTTTAGTAATATATACAATACATCAACTGTGCGACAACATCATCCGACGTTTTCAGAGGCTATACAAATAATTCACTACAGTCTACACACATTGCTCCCATTTCACAAGTTTATCCCCCACCCCTGCCTCTCGTGTGGCCCACTGGCGTGGAATCCCCTCCCTTATTTTGAGGGGCGTCTCCACCACACCGTGCCCCCCATGTCCAGCAGCGGAAGGACCCTAGACTGTGGCCCTCCCCCACCGAGCCTTGGCGTTGGCTGCACCGAGCTTCAGTGCGTCCCTCAGCACGTACTCCTGCAGTCTGCAGCGGGCCAGTCGGCAACATTCCCCGACGGACATCTCGCTCCGCTGGGTGGTGAACAACGCTCGGGCAGACCAAAGGGCGTCTTTCACCGAGTTGGTGACCCTCCAGCAGCACTCCATGTCAGTCTCTGAATGTGTCCCTGGGAACAGTCCGTAAATCACAGAGTCCTCTGTGACGGAGCTGTTCGGGGTAAAAAGTGCCAGGGGCCTTGCATCCTTCTCCAGACTCTCTTTGCAAATCCACACTCTGTGAAGAGGTGGGCAACCGTCTCCTCTCCATAGCAGCCGTCCCGAGGGCAGCGTGCGCTGGCAGTGAGGTTCCGACGGTGCAGGAAGGATCTGACTGGGAGGGCTCCCCTCACCGCCAGCCAAGCCAGGTCTTGGTGCTTGTTGGTGAGTTCTGGCGATGAGGCCTTTTGCCAGACAAGCTGGGCAGTCTGCTCTGGGAACCACGGCACCGGATCCATGGAGTCCTTTCCCTGCTGTGCCTGCAGGACATTCCGTGCTGACCACTGCCCAATGGACTTGTGGTCAAAGGTGTTAGAAACATGGAAGCATAGAAAATAGGTGCAGGAGGAGGCCATTCGGCCCTTCGAGTCAGCATCACCATTCATTGTGATCATGGCTGATCGTCCGCTATCAATAACCCGTGCCTGCCTTCTCCCCATATCCCTTGACTCCACTAGCCCCTAGAGCTCTATCCAACTCTCTCTTAAATCCATCCAGTGACTTGGCCTCCACTGCCCTCTGTGGCAGCAGGGAATTCCATACATTCACAACTCTCTGGGTCAAAAAGTTTTTTCTCATCTCAGTCTTAAATGTCCTCCCCTTTATTCGAAGACTGTGGCCCCTGGTTCTGGACTCACCCAACATTGGGACACTCTTTCCTGCATCTAGCTTGTCCAGTCCTTTCATAATTGTATATGTTTCTATAAGATTCCCCCTCATCCTTCTAAACTCCAGTGAATACAAGTCCAGTCTTTTCAATCTTTCCTCATATGACAGTCCCACCATCCCAGGCATCAATCTCGTGAACCTACGCTGCACTGCCTCAATCACAAGGATGTCCTTCCACAAATTAGGAGACCAAAACTGTACACAATACTCCAGATGTGGTCTCACCAGAGCCCTATACAACTGCAGAAGAATCTCTTTACTCCTATACTGAAATCCTCTTGTTATGAAGGCCAACATTCCATGAGCTTTCTTCACTGCTTGCTGTGCCTGCACGCCAACTTTCAGTGACTGGTGTACAAGGACACCCAGGTCCCGCTGTACCTCCCCCTTACCTAACCTAACCCATTGAGATAATAATCTGCCCCCTTGTTTGTGCCGCCAAAGTGGATAACCTCACATTTATCTATATTATACTGCATCTGCCACACATCTGCCCACTCACTCAACCTGTCCAGGTCCCCCTGCAACCTCCTAACATCCTCTTCACAGTTCACACTGCCACCCAGCTTTGTGTCATCTGCAAACTTGCTAGTGTTACTCATAATTCCCTGTTCCAAATCATTAATATATATGGTAAACAGTTGCGGCCCCAACACCGAGCCTTGCGGCACTCCACTCACCACTGCCTGTCATTCTGAAAAGGACCCGTTCACTCCTACTCTTTGCTTCCGGTCTGCCAACCAATTTTCTATCCATGTCAACATCCTACACCCAATACCATGTGCTCTAATTTTAGTCACCAGTCTCCCGTGCGGGACCTTATCAAAGGCTTTCTGAAAGTCTAGATACACTACATCCACTGGCACCCCTTCATCCATTTTACTTGTCACATCCTCAAAATATTCCAGAAGATTAGTCAAGCATGATTTCCCTTTCATAAATCCATGATGACTTGGACTAATCCTTTTACTGCTATCCAAATGCCCCATTATTACCTCTTTAATAATTGACTCCAGCATCTTTCCCACTACTGAAGTCAGGCTAACTGGTCTGTAATTCCCTGTTTTCTCTCTCGCTCCTTTCTTGAAAAGTGGGATAACATTAGCTATCCTCCAATCCACAGGAACTGATCCTGAATCTATTGAACATTGGAAAATGATCACCAATGCATCCACTATTTCTAGAGCCACTTCCCTGAGGACCCTGGGATGCAGACCATCAGGCCCAGAGGATTTATCATCCTTCAGTCCCATTAGCCTACCCAATACTATTTCTCGCCTAAGGAAAATTTATTTCAGTTCCTCTACCCCCTTAGATCCTCTGTCCTCCAGTACATCTGGGAGATTGTTTGTGTTCTCCTTAGTGAAGACGGATCCAAAGTACCTGTTCAACTCTTCTGCCATTTCCTTGTTGCCCATAATAATTTCACCCGTGTCTGCCTTCAAGGGACCCACATTTGACTTTGCTGCTCTTTTTCCCTTAACATATCTAAAGAAGCTTTTACTGTCCTTCTTTATATTCCTGGCCAGCTTCCCCTCGTACTTCATCTTTTCAGCCCGTATTGCCCGTTTTGTTTCCTTCTGTTGTCCTATGAAAGTTTCCCAATCCTCCGGCTTCCGGCTACTCTTTGCTGTGTTATACATCTTTTCTTTTAGTTTTATTCTATCCCTAACTTCTCTTGTCAGCCACGGTTGCCTCCTACTCCCCTTAGAATCTTTCTTCCTTTTTAGAATGAAATGATCCTGCGACTTCCGGATTATGCCCAGAAATTCCTGCCATTGTTGTTCCACCGTCATTCCTGCTGGGATCCCTTTCCAGTCTACCTTGGCCAGCTCCCCTCATGCCTTCATAGTCCCCTTTGTTCAACTGCATCACTGCCACTTCCGATTTAACCTTGTCCTTCTCAAATTGCAGATTAAAACTAATCATATTATGATCACTACCTCCAAGCGGTTCCTTTACCTCGAGTTCTCTTATCATATCTGGTTCATTGGACAACACTAAATCCAGAATTGCCTTTTCTCTGGTCGGCTCCATTACAAGCTGCTCTAAGAATCCATCTCGGAGGCATTCTACAAACTCTCTTTCTTGGGGTCCTGAACCAACCTGATTTTCCCAGTCTACCTGCATATTGAAATCCCCCATCACCACAGTGGCATCACCTTTGTTACATGCCAGTTTTAACTCCTGCTGCAACTTACACCCTACGTCCGGGCTACTATTTGGGGGTCTGTAAATAACACCAATTAGTGTCTTCTTGCCTTTACAATTCCTCAACTCAATCCTCAGTGAATCTACCTCGTCAGTCCCTATGTCTTCCCTCGAAAGGGACTGAATTCCATCCCTCACCAGCAGAGCTACCCCCCCTCCTCTGCCCACCTGCCTGTCCTTTCTATAGAATGTATAACCCTGAATATTAAATTCCCAGGCCCGATCCTCCTGCAGCCACGTCTCAGTATTCCCCACAATGTCATGTCTACCAACCTGTAACTGAGCCTCAAGCTCATCTACTTTACTTCTTATACTTTGCGCATTCATATACAATACTTTTAATTCCTTACGCATCTCACCTTTCACATCGATCCCTATTACACTTGGCCATACTCTCCTATCCCTTTGTGAGCTTCCTTTCCCGTTAATTCTGGGGTGATCAACCATCCCTTTACTCTCTTTCCCTTTAACTCCATCGTTGACTATCCCATTTGACACCCCACCCCCTTATTCAGTTTAAAACCACCCGTGTAGCAGTGGAAAACCTGCCTGCCAGAATGCTGGTCCGGAAGAATCTTTCCACAGACGACAGATGGGGCGGCAATGTCCAGCTGACTGGCACCTTGCGTGGCATCTGCGCCAGGCCCATCCTTCGCAACACCGGGGACAGGTAGAACCTCAGCAGGTAGTGACACTTGGTGCCCACGTGCCTTGGCTCTACACTCCGCCTGATGCAGCCACACATGAAGGTGGCCATCAGGATGAGGGGGACGTTGGGCACACTTTTACCCCCTTTATCTGCTGACTTGTACATTGTGGCCCGTCGCACCCGGTCCATCCTCGACCCCCAGATGAACTGGAAGACGGCCCGGGTGATCCCTGTGGCGTAGGAGGGAGGGACAGGCCACACTTGTGCCAAGTACATCAGCCCCGAGAGCACCTCAATCTGATGACCACATTTTTTCCGGTTATGGAGAGGGAGCGTTGCCTCCACAGCTCCAGCTTCTTCCCCACCCTGGCTATCCGCTCCAGCCAATTCTTGTTCCACGCCTCAGCCCCCCCGAACCAGATCCCCAGCACCTTCAAGAAGTCAGGCTTGATGGTGAAGGGGACGGAAGATCTGTCGGGCCAGTTGCCAAAGAGCATGGCCTCGCTCTTCCTGCGGTTCACCCTGGCTCCCGTGGCCGACTCAAACTGGTCGCAGATACTAATCAGTCTGCGGACCGACCCTGGATCTGAGCAGAAGACAGTGACATCGTCCATGTACAGGGAGGTTATGACCCGAGTGACCCCACTGCCTGGTAATGTCACTCCTCTAATGCTCGCATCCTTCCTGATGGATTCAGCAAAAGGTTCAATACAGCAGACAAACAAGACAGGAGAGAGAGGGCAACCCTGCCTGACTCCAGACCTTACAGGGAAACTGTCTGATTCCCACCCATTGATTTGGACTGCACTACGGATGTCGGTGTAGAGCAGTTTGATCCAATTCCTGATTCCCTCCCCAAAACCCATTTTGGAGAGCACGTCCCTCATGTACGTGTGCGAAATCCTGTTGAAGGCCTTCTCCTGGTCCAAGCTGACTAGGCAGGCATCCACCCGTCTGTCCTGCACGTAGGCGATGGTATCTCTCAGCAGCGCTAGGCTGTCTGAGATTTTCCTGCCAGGTACAGCACAGGTTTGGTCCGGGTGGATCACCTGTCCCAGAGCAGACTTGACCCGCTTGGCGATGGCCTTAGACAGGATCATATAGTCTACATTCAAGAGTGTTATGGGTCTCCAATTCTTTATGTTCTTCATCTTGTAGATTAGGGTGATGCTGCCCTTCCTCATGGAGTCTGACATGCTACCGGCTAGAAGCATGTCGTTGTACACTTCTAGCAGGTCCGGGCCCATCCAGTCCCACAGAGCCGAATACAACTCGGCCGGTAAACCATCGCTTCCGGGAGTTTTACTCGAGTCAAAGGAACGGATGGAGCCAGTCAGCTCCTCTAGGGTCAGTGGTTGGTCCAGACTCTCCTGCTTGCTGTCCTCCAAGACCTCCGTGATCGAGGACAGGAAGTTCTGGGAGGCGGTACTGTCTGCGGCCTTTTGGTCATACAAATCTGTGTAAAAGGATTTGCAGATCCTCAGCATGTCTGTGTGTGAGGATGCTACCGAGCCGTCCTCCTCCCTAAGGCTGTTCATCACAGAGCTCCCCCTGTGAACCTTATGGAAGAAGAAACGTGAGCACGTCTCATCCTGCTCCACATGGCGGACCCTGGATCGGAAGATGATCTTGGAGGATTCAGAGGTAAAGAGCCGAGCTTGCCGGTCCTTCACGTCTCTAAGTTCCTCCTTCACATCCACCCCTCTCGACTGCAGAAGGAGCAGTTGTTGCAAATCTGTCTGGAGTTGGCACAATTCCCTCTGACTCTGTCTTGCTCTCTGAACCCCTTTACTTATGAAGAACCTCTTAATGTTCTCCTTGGTTGCTTCCCACCAGAGTGTGGGGGAGTCAAAGAGGGGCTTCACCGTTCTCCAACATGCGTAGTCCCTCTTAGCTCCTCGATGTTCTCTGTGGTCAACAGCTTCATGTTTAACTTCCCCGTCCCTCTGCCTGCCTTCCGGTCCTCCTGTAGGTGACAGGAAGCCTGATGGAGGCAGTGGTCGGAGAAGAACACCGGCGTGAGGTCAGTGTGTCTCACCGTGACGGCCTTCGTCGTGAAGACAAAGTCTATCCGAGATCGGGCTAAACCGTCCGATCTCGACCAGGTGAACCGTGGCTGGGACCTGCCTGCAGGGTCGCTGAAGGCATCGTGCAGCTTTGCATCTTTTACCGTCTCCATCAGGAACTTGGACGTGCTGTCCAGTCTGCTGTTGGCACTGCCGGATCGTCCAGCCGCATCAATGATGCAGTTGAAGTCACCGGCCAGAACGAGTGAGCTGCCGGGACGTGGCCAGCAGCACTGGGAGCTGCTGGAGAACGGCCAGCCGCTCGCTCTGCGTGGGTGAGGCATACACATTAATCAGCCGGAGCGGAGAGCCACGGTACATAACATCCACCACAAGGAGCCGCCCCCCAACCACCTCCCTGACCTCATTGATGGTGAAGTTCCCTCCCCGCAGCAAAATCCCCAGGCCGGAAGCACGACAGTCATTGCCCCCCGACCACACCGACAGTCTGTGGGGCCACCATCGCGACCACCTCTGATAGCAGCGGAGGTGTGGCAGCCCGCACTCCTGAAGAAAAGTCACATCTGCCTTGACCTTGGCCAGGTACTGTAAGGTGTTCACACATCGCGCAGTGCTCTTTATACTGCGCACGTTTAAAGATGCCAGTTTCAGCTCCATTGTCTTTAGAGTCACTGACCATTCTCGTGTCCCTTCATGCCCACCGCTTCGGTGAATTGCCTCACCTTTCCTGGGCTCAGGTACCCGGCATCCTCAGCGGGGTGGGTTTACTGTGGTGCAACCTGATGTGTTGTTGGGTGGGACCTACTTGTTCCACCCCCTTCTGGGTGTGCCGGCCCCCTCCGTCTCCTGTAGCTGGAGTACGGTGGCTGATTTACTGCTCCCGGTCTCCCGGAGCTGGGGCCCATTGGCCGCTGCGATGATCCCGGTCTCCCGGAGCTGGGGCCCATTGGCCGCTGCGATGATCCTGGTCTCCCGGAGCTGGGGCCCATTGGCCGCTGCGATGATCCCGGTCTCCCGGAGCTGGGGCCCATTGGCCGCTGCGATGATCCTGGTCTCCCGGAGCTGGGGCCCATTGGCCGCTGCGATGATCCCGGTCTCCCGGAGCTGGGGCCCATTGGCCGCTGCGATGATCCCGGTCTCCTGGGCCTGGGGCCCATTGGCCGCTGCGATGATCCCGGTCTCCCGGAGCTGGAGCCCATTGGCCGCTGCGATGATCCTGGTCTCCCGGAGCTGGGGCCCATTGGCCGCTGCGATGATCCCGGTCTCCCGGAGCTGGGGCCCATTGGCCGCTGCGATGATCCCGGTCTCCCGGAGCTGGGGCCCATTGGCCGCTGCGATGATCCCGGTCTCCCGGAGCTGGGGCCCATTGGCCGCTGCGATGATCCCGGTCTCCCGGAGCTGGGGCCCATTGGCCGCTGCGATGATCCCGGTCTCCCGGAGCTGGAGCCCATTGGCCGCTGCGATGATCCCGGTCTCCCGGAGCTGGGGCCCATTGGCCGCTGCGATGATCCCGGTCTCCCGGAGCTGGGGCCCATTGGCCGCTGCGATGATCCCGGTCTCCCGGAGCTGGAGCCCATTGGCCGCTGCGATGATCCCGGTCTCCCGGAGCTGGGGCCCATTGGCCGCTGCGATGATCCCGGTCTGCCGGAGCTGGGGCCCATTGGCCGCTGCGATGATCCCGGTCTCCCGGAGCTGGGGCCCATTGGCCGCTGCGATGATCCCGGTCTCCCGGAGCTGGGGCCCATTGGCCGCTGCGATGATCCCGGTCTCCTGGGCCTGGGGGAGGATTGGCGAGGCCTTTCTCCCTTGCCTCCCGTTTTCTTCCTCTGCCTCCGTCGTTGGGGCTTCCCGGTCGCCTCATCCTCTGACGAGGATTGGTCGCCGTCTTCTGTCAGGGGGAGATGTCTTTTTTGGGGTTATTTTTGGCCTTTCCAGCACCTTCCGGCCTCAGCTCTTTGGGCTGAACCCTCTGATATTTCTTCTTCCTCACCAGCATCCATTCCTCCTTCTCTTCCCCCTCCTCCATCGACTCTCCCTCCTGGGCAGGGTGCTGGGGGTCTCCTTCTGGCACTTGGGGGCTCGAGGTGGTCGGGCGGTCCTCATCCATGTTCCCCCTTTCTGCTGGGGTCTTGGCAATGGTGGGGGGGTGTCTCGCCCACCCTGGGGGTGCTGGCAGCAGCCCCTCTTGTCGCCTGTGCGTAGGTGCAGGCTCTTTTAGGGCAAGCACTGTAAAGGTGGCCTGCCTCCCCGCACAGGTTGCAGTTCTTGCTGGCCTGACAGTCCTTTGTCTCGTGGCCCTCCGTCTTGCAGTTTTTGCAGCCAACTGCAGTGCATTGGGCCATCACGTGCCCAGGCTTGTTGCATTTCCTGCACAGCCTGGGTTGCCCCACGTAGCTCATGTATCTCGGTTCCCTCCAATTGTGAAAACCGAGGGAGGGTGGAGGATTGCTCCGTCCTTGTCCACTCTCAGCTTTCCCTTCACTGGCCGCTTGCTCGTCCAAATCCCGTACAGTTCCTTCACGTCCACGCAGTTGGTTCCCTGTTCCCTCGACGTAACGAGCAAGGTTGGTGAGGACATCCACTACGGGCACATGTGGGTTGCACATGTGGACCGTGATCATCCTTTCCTTCTGGGTGGGGAGGGTGAAGAGCGGCTGCACTTTCAGCAGTGACAGCGGAGCTTCATTCCCCCTCTCCCGGAAGTCTTCTATCAACTTCTGCCATCCCGTCGGATACTTGAAGGTAACGCCACAATATCCGTTACCCGGGAAGTCCTGGAGGCAGTAGATGTCCTTGGCCTCAAATTTGCCGGCCGCAGCAAGACCTTCTTCACAAACAGGTCCCGTGAGAAAGGGGTCCCCTTGCTGAGGTCCTTGACGCTGATTCTCAGGGTATTGCGGAGACCCTGTACTCCCACTCCTGTTGCTGCTGCCATTGTGGCTGGATGAGGTGTTAGGTTGGTTACCCAACCAGCATGGACCCACCTCTACGCCCGCAGCCGACCCACCCACTCCTCGTCCCCAATTACACTCCGCAATCCACGGCCCTTGTCCCCAAGGGACCGCCAGAGCTGTTCTAATAAGAACAGACAGTCTCTTTTACTCAAGTACTCGTCCTGGGTGAACCACCTTGGCGATCACAGTCTCTCTCCTGCCAGGTAAGCGACATTAACCAAACTGATCTCCCGGTGGCTCAGCACTTCAACTCCCCCTTCCATTCCAAATCTGACCTCTCTGTCCTGGACCTCCTCCATGGCCAGAGTGAGTCCCACCGCAAATTGGAGGAGCAGCACTTCATATTTCACTTGGGTAGTTTACACTCCAGCGGTATGAACATTGACTTCTCCAATTTCAGGTAGTCCTTGCTTTCTCCCTCCTTCCCCTCCCCTTCCCAGCTCTCCCACAGCCCACTGTCTCCGCCTCTTCCTTTCTTCTCCTCCCCCCCCCCCCCCCCCCCCCCCCAACACATCAGTCTGAAGAAACCAATACGTCACCTGTTCCTTCGCTCCATAGATGCTGCCTCACCCGCTGAGTTTCTCCGGCATTTTTGTCTCCCTTCGATTTTTCCAGCAACTGCAGTTCCTTCTTAAACATTTTGTCTACTCCACTGCGAAATCTCCTCAAGGTATGCCTACGTTGAAGAAGTTGCGAATGGTATGTTAGCATTCATAGCAAAAGGATTTGAGTATAGGAGCAGGGAGGTTCTACTGCATGTACAGGTCCTTGGTGAGACCACACCTGGAGTATTGCGTACAGTTTTGGTCTCCTAATCTGAGGAAAGACATTCTTTCCATAGAGGCAGTACAGAGAAGGTTCACCAGACTGATTCCTGGGATGGCAGGACTTTCATATGAAGAAAGGCTGGATAGACTCGGCTTGTACTCACTAGAATTCAAGAGATGGAGAGGGGATCTTATAGAAACTTACAAAATTCTTAAGGGGTTGGACAAGCTAGATGCAAGAAGATTGTTCCCGATGTTGGGGAAGCCCAGAACAAGGGGTCACAGTTTAAGGATAAGGGGGAATTCTTTTAGGACCGAGATAAGAAAGAAAAAATTCACACAGAGAGTGGTGAATCTGTAGAATTCTCTGCCACAGAGTGTAGTTGAGGCCAGTTCATTGGCTATATTTAAGAGGGAGTTAGACGTGGCCCTTGTGGCTAGAGGGATCGGGGGGTATGGAGAGAAGGCAGGTACAGGATACTGAGTTGGATGATCAGCCATGATCATATTGAATGGCAGTGCAGGCTCGAAGGGCCGAATGGCCTACTCCTGCATCTATTTTCTATGTTTCTCCTCCTCCCTCCGAAGACAGTTTAACAAGGTCCTCTCTCACTGCCCCCCCTCTGTGATTCCCCCTTCCCTCCAACTCTAGGACCACATCCAAACCCAGACCCGGTATCACAGCCACGTTTGCTTTCTCAGGACTTGCCTGCGCCTCCATCTTGTACCTCATGGGTTCCAGCTCCAGTTCCCGACCTCCCAGTTTGGACCCAACCCAGACTATAGATAGCGACTGGCTATCCGCCGCCTCACACGGCAGTTCTCCTTCCGTGCTCTACGATCTACTCCGGCAGCGATGAGCCGGCACCAGCAGGACCTCGCTTTGTCTCTCCCGAAACTTCGGGCCTCACTCACCCAGACCTGCAACGGACCCCAACTCTACTTCATCCCACGACAGATCCACGTCTTCGATCAATGATTCCTGGCCCACTTGGACTCCACCAAGGCCCTTAAACTGACCCGCCTCCAGGCGGCTCCTGCCACCGACACTCCGTGACTCGCCCGCTTGCAGGCCCCAGGCCCCGATAACGCCGACCCTCGCCGCCACACCGGTACCTCAGAATATGGCCGTGTCACTGGGACATAGAAACATAGAAAATAGGTGCAGGAGTAGGCCATTCGGCCCTTCGAGCCCGCACCGCCATTCAATATGATCATGGCTGATCATCCAACTCAGTATCCCGTACCTGCCTTCTCTCCATACCCCCTGATCCCTTTAGCCACAAGGGCCACATATAACGCCCTCTTAAATATAGCCAATGAACTGGCCTCAACTACCTTCTGTGGCAGAGAATAGTAAGATTGAACGAGAACTTACCAGTTCGAAGGTTGATCTTTATTTCATGAGGAGTCGAAGTGAGGGATTTCGTGAAGAGCCCGCCGGCGCGCATGCTCGACATACTTCAAAGTAGCGGCATGGAATCACAGAAACCAATCAAAAGAAATGACTTCACATAGTAAGAATGAAACGACTAAGATTACCAGCTGAAGGTGATTGAGGGTTGGGCGAGGAGGGCACGAAATCCCTCACTTCGACTCCTCATGAAATAAAGATCAACCTTCGAACTGGTAAGTTCTCGTTCAATCTTACTATTTCATTTCGGAGTCACGTGAGTGACTTCGTGAAGACTTCAAAGCTTCTGTGATGACACGCCCTGGACCACGTCCATGCTGTCACACCACTACCAGGGATGGATGGGAGGAATAACGTGCTGACTAGTCCATACTGCAAAACAAATCATATTTATTAACAACAAATCAAAAACCCCTTATTCGGGGACATCTCCACGTTCTTGCCCCGCATCTAGTACGGCTTCTGCGAACTGTAGAGGCGCAGCAACGGGCCGGTTGTGGAACCGCTGGAACACCGTCTCATTAGCCCATCCTGCTGTGGCGAGAATATGGTCCATGGGCACCTCCATGACCCTCGCCGCCGACGTCGATGCAGCCCTGGTGGAATGAGATTTGAACACATTAGTGTCGATACCTGACTTACCCAAGACGACTCGAAGCCACCTGGATATCGTCTGTGTTGTCACTCGATGGTGAGGTCTCTTATGAGTGACAAGCAGGTATCTCTCCTTTCCTCTGATGCTTGCCGTCACCTTGACGTAGTAACGGATGTGGGAGGCTAAACATAGCCTAGCATCTGCGGGGTATGCCGGGAACTTCAGCTGCAGCCCTGTGCACCCAGGTCTCTGCTGCTTTAGTAGCTCGTCAACAAAGAAAACTACTTCTGTGGGGGTAGACATCATTCTGTCGACACGTAGTTTATGGAGTGTCTGTACCCTCTGTGCTGAAGTCAGCGCTAGTAACATCACCAGCTTCATGGTGAGTTTGTCCAGCTGGAGCCCTTCCATGGGGGACCACGTCCTGAGCAGAGCTAAAACGTCCCTGACATCCCAGGTGATATTGTAGCGTGGTGTAGGCGGATTCGTATTGAAAATACCCCGCATGAGCCTGGACACTAGCTTGTTGGATCCCACCTCAATATTGAGGTAGAATGATAGAGCGCTCCTGGCGCTGTTGATGGCACTGTAGCTTAAGTGTTCATCATGGTGCAACCCCGCGAGGAATTCCAGGACGTCGGTTATAGTCACGGCATCGTACGTGATGTGAGAGCGGCTGCAGAAGGCTTCCCACTTCCTGATGTGAGAGCGGTATCTTCGCCTTGTAGACTCTCGGCACGACGCTGCAATGGTATCCATGGTCCGGGTAGAAAGGCCGTATCCAACTAAAGGCCGATTCAGAATCTGCAAGCCAACAAATTTAAATAGCCATGGCAGGGATGTGGCTCTCCTGAAACAGGGTGAGTAACTAATTCTGGGCTACCCTGCAAACGGACCCAAGGTTCACTGAGCGTGTCAAAGACCATCGGATACCACGGCTGTGTAGGCCAGTCGGGTATGATAAGGATGCCCTTGGCACCATCCATCTGAATTTTTCGTAATACCCGACTGATGAGGCAAAACGGAGGGAATGCATAGAAAAAGCAATTCCCCCAGTCTAGCGAGAATGCATCTAACGCTATAGCCCCAGGATCTGGTTCCCACGAGACGTAGGTTGGTACCTGATGGTTCAACCGGGACGCAAAAAGGTCAATGTCCGGTTTCCCAAATTTGGCTGTGATTTTTGCAAAAATTTCAGGATGTAACATCCATTCAATATTATCATTGAACTTGCGTGACCTGGCGTCCGCCACAAAATTAAGCTCACCTGGCAAGTAGGTGGCTGAAATCCAAATGTCTCTCTTGACACACCAGAGCCAAATTGAATTAGCCAATTTATCACATGAAACTGACCTGGTACCGCCCATGCGATTTAAATACGCCACCGCTGTGGTGTTGTCTATTTGGAGCCGGACATGTGCTCCAAAGATCTTGGAACAATATGCACGAAGTCCGTGAAACGCTGCAAGCAGCTCCAAATAGTTGATCCCTTGTGATACCAACATTGTATTCTCAAGGGTATCCCATCGGCCCCCACAACTAGAATGTTGATTCGTAGCTCCCCAGCCATCAGAGTTCGCATCAGTTTGTAAGTATATCATCGGTTTCGCCTCAATAATAGTTTTAAACGAGTTACTAATGT
Source organism: Raja brachyura (assembly GCA_963514005.1). The sequence continues at coordinate 19,100 of CAUPSL010001036.1, forward strand.
GGCAAACCCACCATCGTAACTCATCCAATGCTGCAGGCGGCAGCTGCATTGATCGATCATAATGACCAGCATGCCGTCGCAGCGCAGCAATCTTGGCTCTCTGCAAGTTTTGATAATGCAGAGGTCCATACCGGGCTGCCGGAAACAAAGCCACAATCTTGCGTGGCGTTGCGTGGCGTGGCAGATCCACAATCTGATGTGGATAGAGAACTGGCTAGCAGACAGGAGGCAAAGGGTAGGAGTAAACGGGTCCTTTTCAGAATGGCAGGCAGTGACTAGTGGGGTGCCGCAAGGCTCAGTGCTGGGACCCCAGCTATTTACAATATATATTAATGATTTGGACGAGGGAATTCAATGCAACATCTCCAAATTTGCAGATGATACCAAGCTGGGGGGTATAGTTAGGTGTGAGGAGGATGCTTGGAGGCTGCCTGGTGATTTGGATAGGCTGAGTGAATGGGCAGATGCATGGCAGATGCAGTACAATGTGGATAAATGTGAGGTTATCCACTTTGGTGGCAAAAACATGAGGGTAGACTATTATCTGAATGGTGGCAGATTAGGTAAGGGGGAGATGCAACGAGACCTGGGTGTCATGGTACACCAGTCATTGAAAGTAGGCATGCAGGTGCAGCAGGCAGTGAAGAAAGCAAATGGTATGTTAGCATTCATAGCGAAAGGATTTGAGTATAGGAGCAGGGAGGTTCTACTGCAGTTGTACAGGGTTTTGGTGAGGCCACACCTGGAGTACTGCGTACAGTTTTGGTCTCCAAATCTGAGGAAAGACATCCTTGCCATAGAGGGGGTACAGAGAAGATTCACCAGACTGATTCCTGGGATGTCAGGACTTTCATATGAGGAAAGATTGGATAGACTCGGTTTGTACTCGATGGAATTTAGAAGATTGAGGGGGGATCTTATAGAAACCTACAAAATTCTTAAGGGGTTGGACAAGCTAGATGCTGGAAGATTGTTCCCGATGTTGGGGGAGTCCAGAACAAGGGGTCACAGTCTAAGGATAAGGGGGAATTCCTTTAGGACCGAAATGAGGAAAACATTCTTTACACAGAGAGTGGTGAGTCTCTGGAATTCTCTGCCACAAAGGTCGTTGAGGCCAGTTCATTGGCTATATTTAAGAGGGCGTTAGATGTGGCACTTGTGGCTAAAGGGATCAGGGGGTATGGAGAGAAGGCAGGTACGGGATACTGAGTTGGATGATCAGCCATGATCACATTGAATGGCGGTGCAGGCTCGAAGGGCCGAATGGCCTACTCCTGCACCTATTTTCTATGTTTCTATGTTTGCCAATGACAGTAGCTGTGTGACGAATCGATGGTATACGAGTATTGAGTAAATCTGTACACACCTGTGTTACCTCCTCAATTTTGTTAATTGGTATGGTGACTCTCATGCTAATGGAATTCACCTGGAACCCCAGATAATTAATTACCTGGGTGGGGCAGAACTTAGATTTTTCTGGATGAACAATGAACCCAAGCTGTTGGAACAAATTGACCGCAGCTGCAACCCCTTGTTGAGCTGATTCCAAGGTGTGTCCGATAATTAAAATATCATCTAAATAGGCCATAACGATATGATGTCGTTGTCTTAAATAAGCCATAATTGGCTTCACCAATTTAGTAAATAATCGAGGGGCTGTGGTGAGCCCATTAGGCAACGCCCTATATTGCCACAGCTGGTCCATCCAGATAAATTTTAAGAACCTTCTGTAATATTTTTGCATGGGTACGGTATAGTACGCATCCCGTAAATCAATACATGCCATAAAGCACCCTTGTGAGATCAATGATTTGGCCGTTTCAAACGTGTCCATTTTAAAATGAGTATATGTTACAAAGTTATTCAGAGTGGTCAGATCAATAATGACTCTACAGCCTCCATCTTTCTTAGGTCGGGTAAAAATATTGGAAACAAATTCAACGGGCTCATGAACCGTTTTCTCTATGACCCCTTTCTGTTCCAACCTTAAAATTTCCTTATAGCCTACGGACTGTTCCGCAGCCGTTAGTTTAAACATACGACCCGGTCTATGCTGAGACGGAGGGATGTCCCCATTAATAAACTCAATGCTATGGCCCTGAATATTCCGTAACACATACTCATCACTGGTAATATCACCCCATGCACCCGCAAACAACCGCAAACGCCCGCCAACATGTGAGGTTAAACAAAGAGAAAAAAGAGAACCAGACCGCCTCACCTCTGTGGTTACCGGCGGTCCCTGACACGAGTGGGTGGACGTAGAGGTGCTGGGTTGGTTTCGGTTTGGAGCTGGAGGGTAATTCCTGGTAGACGTGCTGGCAGACCCTCGTGAGCGGCCAAGCGGAGCTTTGGAGCTCGATGGCGTGGGGGCACTCTGAGAGCGCATGAGCCCCATGGTCTTGGCTTGTTCATCAAGTTCTCTGACCCTTTTAGCAAGGTCTTCGCCAAAGAGCTGACGGGGCGGCGGCGGCGGCGGTGGTTTGCACAACCCTGCAAATTTGGGGTTGAGCGCTGGGTGGATGCTATTTTTCCGAAAGCCGTTGATTTCATTTTGAGTAGCGCATAGAAGCGCCAGAGCATCCTCCTGGTCCAAATTAAGCTCCTCTCCGTCGACCGACCGCACAAAAGCAGTAATCCCGGCCGTGAGGAGTTTCAGGATCCGCTGAATCTTTAGTTCCTGCTGACGGATAGCCGCACTGATGTTGCCCCAGATTGGCGTATTGACCACAGGCACGTTGAGGGAGTTGCAGTTTGATGGAGCCTTGTGACGGCTCATGGCTTGTAGTAGAACTTCCTGCTGAAGCTGGTGATTATTTAGGAAGTCCACAGTGGCTGCCAGTTTTGTATTGATAGGAAGCCCCAAGGAATGAGGGGCTGCAAACTTGGTGGCCACATCGAGGAGGTCCTCCGCCGGTAACTCAGGCGGGGGTGGGATGGGATCGACCACTGCCTCCTCGTCCTGCTGCTCCAGGCTGGTGTATGAAGCTGGTGATGAAGCCCTGTGCCTGTCGCTGCTGGATGCCTGTTGTTGTTGAAGGAGACGTTCCAGCAGCCGCTCTATACGGTCAATACGCCCTTCACCCTGAACACTCAGGTGGTCGGAGTCCTCCAGCTCTGAAAATTGGCCGGGGCTCCTGTCATCGGCCCGCACCTCGTCGAGGCCCTGCCGGTGCCGGTAGTTGTCGTCGACAGCCGCCGAGGCGAAACTGCGCGATTCCTGCACGGGCGTGTTCAACCGCCTCCGTATAGCGGGAGCGGAAGCCGTTGCCTCTAAGGACAGATGCGGCATGGTGTCGGCACCAGCCGAAGCCTGGATACCTTGGGCCCGTGCAGGCTTGCCAGCTGCCCACATCGTGGACCTTGCCGACGCATGGTCTCGCCCACCCATCCATGGGGGGCTCGGCGACCGTGACGGGACCCCCAACTGACTCGTCCCGGCGTCGGAAGTTGGGCGGCGACGGCTGGACCTCACAGCTGCCCCGGGTCCCGTCCTAGAACCTGACCGCTCCTTGGCGACAGGCAGAGCCTTAGCCCCGACAGGGTTAGGCTTTTGGGCTCCTGCCCTTCCCCTCCTCAGGGGGCTTCGTGAAGCGGGCCGTGCAGCCGCACGGACCCTTCTGCTCGAGGCCGTCAGCAAGCCTGCTGACGACCTGACTGCCACGGCAGGGTCGTCCTGCTCTGGCGGCACACCACACTCCTCCTCGTCGAACTCCTCCGAGCTGTGGTGTGCGGGCGGGTCCGGACCTGAAAAAACAGAGCTCACCGACATCTCCGCCCTCGTTCCGGTCTGCGTTGCAGGTACCCCCGACAACTCTCGCTCCGGAACTGCTGGCCGGCGACTTCTCTCTTAAACTCCCATCCATGTTCTTGCTGTGAAGCAAACACAACAAGAACCACCAACTTAAGGTAGCATACTTACCTGCGTGGTTCCCTTATGAAGGGCTGGCGAGGAGCACGCTCCTCCGTCAGCCGTCGCAGCAACGCGGTACGACGATATGTCAAGCATGCGCGCCGGCGGGCTCTTCATGAAGTCACTCACGTGACTCCGAAATGAAATTCCAGAGACCCACCACTCTCTGTGTAAAGAATGTTTTCCTCATTTCGGTCCTAAAGGAATTCCCCCTTATCCTTAGACTGTGACCCCTTGTTCTGGACTCCCCCAACATCGGGAACAATCTTCCAGCATCTAGCTTGTCCAACCCCTTAAGAATTTTGTAAGTTTCTATAAGATCCCCCCTCAATCTTCTAAATTCCAGCGAGTACAAGCCGAGTCTATCCAATCTTTCCTCATATGAAAGTCCTAACATCCCAGGAATCAGTCTGGTGAATCTTCTCTGTACCCCCTCTATGGCAAGGATGTCTTTCCTCAGATTTGGAGACCAAAACTGGACGCAATACTCCAGGTGTGGCCTCACCAAAACCCTGTACAACTGCAGTAGAACCTCCCTGCTCCTATACTCAAATCCTTTCGCTATGAATGCTAACATACCATTTACTTTCTTCACTGCCTGCTGCACCTGCATGCCTATTTTCAGTGACTGGTGTACCATGACACCCAGGTCTCGTTGCATCTCCCCCTTTCCTAATCTGCCACCATTCAGATAATAGTCTACCCTCATGTTTTTGCCACCAAAGTGGATAACCTCACATTTATCCACATTATACTGCATCTGCCATGCATCTGCCCATTCACTCAGCCTATCCAAATCACCCTGCAGCCTCCAAGCATCCTCCTCACACCTAACTATACCCGCCAGCTTGGTATCATCTGCAAATTTGGAGATGTTGCATTGAATTCCCTTGTCCAAATCATTAATATATATTGTAAATAGCTGGGGTCCCAGCACTGAGCCTTGCGGCACCCCACTAGTCACTGCCTGCCATTCTTAAAAGGACCCGTTTACTCCTAACCTTTGCCTCCTGTCTGCTAGCCAGTTCTCTATCCACATCAATACTGAACCCCCAATACCGTGTGCTTTAGGTTTGTATGCTAATCTCTTATGCGGGACCTTGTCGAAAGCCTTCTGAAAGTCTAGATATAACACATCCACTGGTTCTCCCTTATCCATGTTACTAGTTACATCCTCGGAAAAATTCTATCAGATTTGTCAGACATGATTTACCTTTCGTAAATCCATGCTGACTTTGTCCAATGATTTCACCACTTTCCAAATGCGCTGCTATCCCATCTTTAATAACTGACTCTAGCAGTTTCCCCACTACCGATGTTAGACTAACTGGTCTGTAATTCCCCGCTTTCTCTCTCCCTCCTTTTTTAAAAAGTGGGGTTACATTAGCCACCCTCCAATCCTCAGGAACTACTCCAGAATCTAAGGAATTTTGAAAAATTATCACTAATGCATCCACTATTTCTGTGGCTACCTCCTTGAGTACTCTGGGATGCAGACTATCTGGCCCAGGGGATTTATTGGCCTTCAATCCGTTCAAGTTACCCAACACCACCTCCCGGCTAACCTGGATTTCACTCAGTTCCTCCATCTTATTTGACCCCCGTTCCACTGCTATTTCCGGCAGATTATTTATGTCTTCCTTAGTGAAGACAGAACCAAAGTAGTTATTCAATTGGTCTGCCATGTCCTTGATCAATTCACCTGTTTCTGACTGCAAGGGACCAACATTTGTTTTAACTAGTCTCTTTCTCTTCACATATCTATAAAAACTTTTGCAGTCAGTTTTTATGTTCCCTGCCAGTTTCCTTTCATAATCTATTTTCCATTTCCTAATTAAGCCCTTTGTCCTCCTCTGCTGGATTCTGAATTTCTCCCAGTCCTCCGGTTGGCTGCTTTTTCTGGCAAATTTGTATGCCTCATCTTTTGTTTTTATACTATCCCTGATTTCCCTTGTTATCCATGGATGCACCACCTTCCCAGATTTATTCTTTTGCCAAAATGGTATGAACAACTTTTGTACTTCATCCATGCAGTCTTTAAATACCTTCCATTGCACATCCACTGTCAACCCTTTAAGAATCACCTGCCAGTCTATCTTGGCCAATTCGCATCTCATACCTTCAAAGTTACCTTTGTTCAAGTTCAGAACCCTTGTTTCTGACTTAATTTTGTCACTCTCCATCCTAATGAAGAACTCAACCATATTATGGTCACTCTTGCCCAAGGGGCCACGCACAACAAGACTGCTAACTACCCCTTCCTCATTACTCAATACCCAGTCTAGAATAGCCTGCTCTCTCGTTGGTTCCTCCACATGTTGGTTGAGAAAACTATCCCTCATACATTCCAAGAAATCCTCTTCCTCAGCACCCCTACCCATTTGATTCACCCAATCTACATGCAGATTGAAGTCACCCATTATAACCGTGTTACCCTTGTTGCACGCATTTCTAATTTCCTGTTTGATGCCATCCCCAACTCCAATACTACTGTTAGGTGGCCTGTACACAGTTCCCACTAGCGTTTTCTGCCCCTTAGAGTTTCGCAGCTCTACCCATATCGATTCCACATCCTCCACGCTAATGTCCTTCCTTTCTATTGCTTTAATCTCCTTTCTCACCAGCAACGCTACCCCACCTCCTTTTCCTTTTCGTCTATCCCTCCTGAATATTGAATATCCCTGGATGTTCAGCTCCCAGCCTTGGTCACCCTGGAGCCATGTCTCCGTGATCCCAACTATAGCATAGTCATTAATCGCTATCTGCACCTTCAACTCATCCACCTTATTACGAATGCTCCTCGCATTGAGACACAAAGCCTTCAGGCTTGTTTTTACAACACTCTTACTCCTTATACAATTATGTTGACAAGTGGCCCCTTTCACATCGATCCCTATTACACTTGGCCATACTCTCCTATCCCTTTGTGAGCTTTCTTTCCCGTTAATTCTGGGGTCATTAACCATCGCTTTACTCTCTTTCCCTCTAACTCCGTCCTCGACTATCCCATTTGACACCCCACCCCCCTTATTCAGTTTAAAACCATCCGTGTAGCAGTGGCAAACCTGCCGGCCAGAATGCTGGTCCCCCACCTGTTAAGATGCAATCCGTCCCTTTTGTACAGTTCCCCCTTACTCCAAAACAGATCCCAGTGATCTAAGAATCTAAATCCCTGCCCCCTGCACCAGTTCCTCAGCAACACATTCAGGTCCCGTATCTCCCTGTTCCTGCTCTCGCCAGCACGAGGAACTGGAAGCAAACCGGAGATAACAACCCTGGAAGTCCTGCTTTTCAGCATTTTTCCGAGCTCTCTGAAGTCCCGCTGCAAAATATTCATCCCCTTCTTTCCAACATCATTTGTGCCAACATGCACGACCACTTCCGGCTGTTCACCTTCGCCCTTGAGGATTGTCTGCACTCTGTCCGTGACATCCTGGATCCTGGCACCAGGAAGGCAGCACACCATCCTGGAATCCCGTCTGTTGCCGCAAAAACCCCTGTCCGTACCTCTCACAATGGAGTCTCCAACTACAATGGCGTTGCCCGACTTTGGCCTCTTTGGTTTTGGCTCATCAGCCCTTTTTGTTTGGCAAGCCAGTCCGCCGCTCAGTGGGATACCGTCTTCTGTCCCGGCAGCTTCCACGTGGGTGAACCTGTTCACAAGAGGTACAACACCCGGGGACCTTTGCATCCCATGTTTTCCTCCCTTTCTCACCGTCACCCACCTTCTCTCTTCTAGTGCCTTGGGTGTAACAATCTTACTGAAGGACTTGTCGAGGAACGACTAAGTTTCTCGGATGAACCTGAGGTCATCCACTTGTTTCTCCAGTTCCCCAACACGGTCCTTCAGGAGCTGCACCTGGATGCACTTCTCACATTTGTAGCATCCAGAGGCACCAGCAGTGTCCTTGACCTCCCACATATTGCAAGCATCACACTGCATCAGCTTGCTTGACATCTCCTTCTTTTGCCTCGGTCTCTCCCTATCCAGTGTTTTGCGCAGCCTCCTCTCCGAAGACTCTCGAGCCAAAGACTCATGCCCAGCCTCACCGGCCATCCGCTGACCACATCTTCCCACGCTTTGCCCGCTGACCCAGACTCCACTCCCCGCGGGCCTCCACCATTGACCCTACTGACCCTCGCCACTCCACCGCCCTCCAGCTGGTCACAGCCGGCGCTTTACCCGAGTCCTCAGCTCAGCACCGGGCCTGAAGTGTCCACGCTGCAGACTCTCACACCACGGGGTCTGCCTGTGCTGGGTCCTAGTGCCCCCCCCCTACACAGGGAACCTCAGTGGTCGTTCCACTGGGTCTTCCCCTATCCCATTGTACCATGTGACCCAGCTCTTCCCCACCCACACTAGAGTCCTCATAACCCCATCCTCCCTGACCACCCACCACCCCCCCACCAGAGATTGCCTCAGCCTCCGTCCACTCACCTGCCTTCCTCCGGCCCCAACCCCCATCCTTGCCGTGTGTCCACCATCCCCCCCTGACCTCCCCCTCTCTGATACCGAACGGTCTGTCCTCAGCAGAGGCCTCACCTTTGTTCCCCTCCGTCCCCACCTCAATGAGTTCCGCGCCCGCCACGATGTGGAGCTCTTCTTCCGTCCCCTCCACATCCAAGTGTTTTTCCATGGGAAGGAGTCCTCACCCTCTAGTGATGACCCCTTCTCCCGTCTCCAATGGACCCCCTCCTCTTGGACCCTCCCCCTCATGGCTGTTCACCTGCCTTAGACTTTTTTATTTTAAACTGCCGGCGGGACATCAACTGCCTCAACTTCTCCACTCCCCTTTCTCACTCTAACCCCTCCCCCCATTCCCATCTCTTTCCACAGCAGGTGAAATATGAGGTGCTGCTGCTCCAATTTGCGGTGGTCCTCACTCTGGCCATGGAGGCGGCCCAGGACACAAAGGGTGGGATTCGGAATGGGAGGGGGAGTTGAAGTGCTGAGCCACCGGGAGATCGGGTTGGTTATTGCGGACCGAGCGGAGGTGCTGGGCGAAGCGATCGCCAGGCGATCCTATTCACCACGTTGTTACTGACCCAAACTCTACAGCTTGCTGGACAACTGTCACAAGATCTTTAATCAATGTGTTATGGCACGGCGGGGCCACAGGGGAAAGATCAAAGGGAAATGTGGGACAAGAAGATGGAGATGGAAGTCCTTCCCCTCACCCACTGCCCCCCCCCCGGTGAACACATCCCCCTCACTCACTCACTCAATGCCCCCCCCCGCCCTGGTGAACACATCCCCCTCACTCACTCACTCACTGCCCCCCCCGGTGAACACACCCCCTCACTCACTCACTCACTGCCCCCCCCCGCCCTGATGAACACACCCCCCTCACTCACTGCCCCCCCCCCCGGTGAACACATCCCCCTCACTCACTCACTCACTCACTGCCCCCCCCGCCCTGGTGAAAACACCCCCTCACTCACTCACTCACTGCCCCCCCCCGGTGAACACACCCCCCTCACTCACTGCCCCACCCCGGTGAACACACCCCCCTCACTCACTGCCCCACCCCGGTGAACACACCCCCTCACTCACTCACTCACTGCCCCCCCCCCTCGGTGAACGAAATTGGGGTATAACGGCTGGCGTTGGGGTATAATGACTGGCATTGGGGTATAAGGGCTGGCGTTGGGGTATAACGGCTGATGTTGGGCCTTAGCGGCTGGCGTTGGTGTATAACGGCTGGCGTTGGGGTATAATGGCTGGCGTTGGGGTATAACGGCTGGCGTTGGGGTATAACGGCTGATGTTGGGGCTTAGCGGCTGGTGTTGGGGTATAACGGCTGGCGTTGGGGTATAACGGCTGGCGTTGGGGTATAACGGCTGGTGTTGGGGTATAACGGCTGGCGTTGGGGTATAACGGCTGATGTTGGGGCTTAGCGGCTGGCGTTGGGGTATAACGGCTGGCGTTGGGGTATAACGGCTGGCGTTGGGGTATAATGGCTGATGTTGGGGCTTAGCGGCTGGTGTTGGGGTATAATGGCTGGCATTGGGGTATAACGGCTGGCGTTGGGGTATAACGGCTGATGTTGGGGCTTAGCGGCTGGCGTTGGGGTATAACGGCTGGCGTTGGGGTATAACGGCTGGCGTTGGGGCTTAGCGGGTGGCGTTGGGGTATAACGGCTGGCGTTGGGGTATAACGGCTGGCGTTGGGGTATAACGGCTGGCGTTGGGGTATAACGGCTGGTGTTGGGGTATAACGGCTGGCGTTGGGGTATAACGGCTGGCGTTGGGGTATAACGGCTGGCGTTGGGGTATAATGGCTGGCGTTGGGGTATAACGGCTGGCGTTGGGGTATAACGGCTGGCGTTGGGGTATAATGGCTGGCGTTGGGGTATAACGGCTGGCGTTGGGGTATAACGGCTGGCGTTGGGGTATAACGGCTGGCGTTGGAGTTTAGCAGCGGCAGATGGGGTTTAGAGGTTGGCGTGGGTGTTTCGTGGCTAGCATTGGGGCACAGCGGCTGGAGTTGGGGTTTTGCAGCTGCGTTGGGGTTTATTGGCTGATGTTGGGATTTAGCGGCTGGCATTGGGTCTAGAGGCTGGTGTTGCGGGTTAACGGATGGCGTGGGGATTTTGTGGCTGGCGTTGTGGTAGCGACTGGTGGTGGGGTTTAGGGGCTTGCATTGGGGCTTCACGACTGGAGTTCGACCTGTGGCGTTGGTGCTGGAGAGAGAGAGAGAGAGAGAGAGAGAGAGAGAGAGAGAGAGAGAGAGAGAGAGAGAGAGAGAGAGAGAGAGAGAGAGAGAGAGAGAGAGAGAGAGAGAGAGAGAGAGAGAGAGAGAGAGAGAGAGAGAGAGAGAGAGAGAGAGAGAGAGAGAGAGAGAGAGAGGAGAGAGAGAGAGAGAGAGAGAGAGAGAGAGAGAGAGAGAGAGAGAGAGAGAGAGAGAGAGAGAGAGAGAGAGAGAGAGAGGGGAGAGAGGGAGAGAGGGAGAGAGGGAGGGAGGGAGGGAGGGAGGGAGGGAGGGAGGGAGGGAGGGAGGGAGGGAGGGGAGGAGAGAGAGAGAGTCCACCCACAACTCAATCCGAGCCCTAGCAGTGGCGGCAGGAATTTACGCGGCAGAATCAGGAACTGACAGTGCATCCACCTCAGGACTCGACCCATGAAGGAGAGGCCCCAGTTTACAGAGCCCGTAGCGTGGCACTCTGGGTCGCAGTACAGAGACCAGGCGCAAGAAGGAAGGAAGGGACGAAAGGAGGTCACACAGTTGGGACTGTAGAAGGGAGCACTTGGCTGTGAAACCAAACCCCAGAAACAACAAGAGAAGGTGCTGAAATAGATGGAATAAGAAAGCATCCTCCAGGCGCCAATATCCTGTCAGAACGGTCCCTAACCCCAGAGCCCTAATACCTCCTCCACCCAGTCAACACGACAACGACGAAACAGCCATGAATAATGTGTGGCTGCCGTGGAAACCACATGAGATGATGGCAGTTTTGTTGGCAGTGCCTTATAAGGATCAGAACCCTCAAGCTTTCATTGAGTTTTTAAGATCGGTATCTGTAGATCACGCCGATTCCAGAGATTTATGGACACTACTTTAGCAAGTATTAACAGCAATTGAACGTACCAGATTCTTGGTTCATTTAACCTATGACAACCACGCAGCCCTAGAGGCGGCACACCCAGGGACAGGTAACAATGAGGATTGATCACAGCTTATGTTGGCAGACGTGGGTCTCACTCTCCAGCAGCCAATCGATATATCAAAGGTTTTGGATATGAAACCAGAGGAAGGAGAGGCTGCATGAGATTTTCTGGAAAGGTTTAAACCATCTACAGCAACCAGTCAGGTGACACTCAGTATCAGCAAGGAAATGACTGGCCACAGTTTTGTGCTCTGCCTATGAACTGTTTGCCTTCCAGCGTCGCAATGGCTATTAAAACCAATAATATGGACTGGTCAGAGTCTTCATGGGCCCACATGTCAAGAGCTGGGAGAGCCTTTTGGAAAGTGGCCTATTGGAGACAGGGAAGCCCAGGTAAAGGGAAAACACGAATATGTGATGAGGGAAACGAGGGAAATTCCACCAGTGGCTGTCCCTGACTGAATGGGCTAACAAATCCGGATGTTACCCTGTTTACGGATGGCAGCTCATCCATTATTGAAAAGGGAGAGTGGTTGTCAGGCTTTGTGATTGTTAATCAGGAGGGAACGACCATTGAATCAGCATCTTTTCAGGCTGCCGTCTAGGCCCAGCTAGCCGAACTATTTGTGCTGATTAGAGCCTGCACCCTGGCCGAAGAACTATCTGCAAATATTTACACGGACTGCCAATATGCTTGTGGAGTGGTTCATGATATGGACAATTATGGAAGAATTGGGGGTTTCTAACCTCTTCAGGGACAGTGATAACTCACAAAAATTGGTTTCTATTTGCTACAGGCCATTCAGTTACCCAGTCAGCATGCTGTTATCAAAGTTAGAGCCCATACTATTGGCCAAAGCCCCATAGACATAGGAAATTGCCTTGCCGACAAGGCAGCTAAGAAAGCTTTTCGGAGTCACCAAACTGTTGTGCCCCACAAGAAGAGGCAGATTAAAAATTCTACTAGGAATAAGTCTCCCTTGAAAAAAGGAATGCCAACCATCCAGGAAGTACTTCAAATACAGGAGGATGCTCCTGCACAGGTAGAACAGCTGTGGCAGGACCAGGGTTGTGTGTACGATCCTGTCACTAGCTTATAGGTTACGCTTGCCGCCCAGACTTGCGTGTCTGACAAGCTTGCGTTGTGGGTTATTGAATGTGTACACTTTGCAACTCATTGTGGGGCCAAGGCTGGAAGTGATAGAGACCTGGTGTCATCCAAAACTTCTGGACTTGTCCCAATGTATCAGCCAGTGATGTCTGATTTGCCAGCAGCATAATCCAGGTAAGGGCTTGTCCTGTGAACCAGGTAAAACCCCTTTACCAGCAGGTCCCTTTGCCACCTTGCCAATGGACTACATTGAGTTGAAAAGATGCCAGTGTTATAAGTATGTTCTTGTAATTGTCATTTTCAGTAAATTGATGTTTTCAGTAAATGGATTGAAGCATGGCTGACCACTGACAATATGGCCTCTACCATTGTAAAAATATTGTCACACGAAATTACACCACGATTCGGTGTTCCTGCGCGGTTACGTTCAGATAATGGTCATCATTTTATTGCTGCTGTAAATAAAGAAATTACAGATACGTCAACAGCTCCATTGTGTGTATCAACCTCAGGCCACCGGATTGGTGGAATGGGCAAATCAGACTTTGAAAACCAAATTGGCAAAATTAGTGGCATAGACTGGCGCAACATGGTTAAAACTGTTTCCTGTAGCTCTTTTTCAGATACGCACTATACTTTCTGGTGTGGCAGGAGTAACGCCTGCGCAAATCATATATGGTCGACCTTTATGGAAGCCATGGAGTGACCATGCCCCGCAGTGTTCCATTTCCACCAGATGACTGAGGAAATGACATCCTATGTATTAACTTTAACCCGTGCTGCAAACTTCTCATTCACAGGTCAGGGTTACATATTGTGAGGAGCCAGCACTCGAAGTTCCATCTATTATTGAGCCATGTTACTATGTGCTGGTCAGGAACTGGACGTGTAAGCACTTGGGACCACTCCGACCGCTGCCAAGGTCGTGGGTCGTGCTGTCTGGGCTGATCTGCACCACTGTAATTTGATTGGGGAGCACAATCAAAAAGGGGGAGAAGAGTAATTTTATTAGTGTTATATTTCTGCTTTCCTTGGGAGTTGTATCCTTATAAGTTTAGTTGTATTCGTATCCTTATACGTTGGTGTATCCTCCTAAGTTTAGTTTTGAATGTTAATGAGTTTAGTTTGGAATCCTTATTTTGCTCTATGGTTAAGAATATTCGACTGATTACTGGACTGACTGTCTGAAGGACGTTTAAATTGAGTGAATATTTGTTTAAGCTAATTAAGTAAGAAATGAGCTTTTTGTGAGCTTTTGCAAATTCCAGGTAAATTAAAATGAGGCGATTCATCCTGCTATGCATCCTGATGCTACTGCAGATGGAGGGAAATGAAGGAAAAATTTGACGATGTGTCCCGGGACTTAGACTTAGGTAGACTTAGATAACCGACACCTGTGGGAATTACCCTGTTGGTTTCAGGAGTGCAAATTGGACTTTTTCTGCAGACAGTATTCTTTGGAAGACAACTCGGCAAAGGAACATGTGTATGCTATTGAGAAGCATTAAAGGTCTACCCTTGTTTACAGGAGAAAGAACATGAGGATGAACATGGCAAAAATGGGCATTGGAAGAAACAGACTCTAACATGTTTATACAAGCCCATAATGAACTATTTGGTAAAGGACAAATTGTGCGTTACCTTGCTATGAAATCAGTTAGTAGCCTATTTGCAGTGTCTACAGTGTGTGGGAGGACTGAACAGCTAGTAAGGTGTCAAGGTGAGGTCAGTTCTGGTCAAAACCTTCACCACCTGTTTGCCACTACCTCGTGATAATGGGCATTCTTACCTGGGTTGTGAAGACAAGACTTATGCCGTGTACTATCAGAAATGCACCTGTTCTTTTTACAGGATAGATATGCCTTATACTATCTGTTGGCCCGTGAGGGAGGGACGTGCGCTATTGTGAAAGACAGATGTATGATGGGAATTCAGGACAGGACAGAACAGTAACATCACAACATCAAAATGACATTATTAGTCAAGTCAAGTCAAAAGAGTTTATTGTCATGTGTCCCTGACAGGACAATGACATTCTTTCTTTGCATAGCACAACGAAACATAGAAGGCATTGACTACAATTATGTACGTAAATACACACATGAATTAATAAATTAATAAAGTGCAAATAACAGATGGAGGGATATTAATGTTCAGAATTTTGTCCGAGCCAAGTTTAATAGCCTGATGGCTGTGGGGAAGTAGCTATTCCTAAACCGGGTTGTTGCAGTCTTCAGGCTCCTGTACCTTCTACCCGAAGGTAAGAGGGAGATGAGTGTGTGGCCAGGGTGGTGTGGGTCCTTGATGATGCTGCCAGCCTTTTTGAGGCAGCGACTGCCATAAATCCCCTCGATGGAAGGAAGGTCAGAGCCGATGATGGACTGGGCAGTGTTTACTACTTTTTGTAGTCTTTTCCTCTCCAGGGCACTCAAATTGCCGAACCAAGCCACGATGCAACCGGTTAGCAAGCTCTCTACTGTACACCTGTAGAAGTTAGAGAGAGTCCTCCTTGACAGACCGACTCTCCGTAATCTTCTTAGGAAGTAGAGGCGCTGATGAGCT
The DNA here is from genome assembly GCA_963514005.1 of Raja brachyura. The sequence goes on from CAUPSL010001036.1 coordinate 34,293, forward strand.
TTCTTAATAATTGCATCTGTGTTCTCGGACCAGGAAAGATCTTCACAGATGTGCACGCCGAGGAATTTGAAGCTCTTGACCCTTTCAACCATCGACCCGTTGATATAAACAGGACTGTGGGTCCCCATCCTACTCCTGTCAAAGTCCACAATCAGTTCCTTGGTTTTGCTGGAGGGGATGATTGTGTTAAATGCCAAGCTGTAGTCAATGAATAACAGCCTGACATATGAGTTTTTGTTGTCCAAGTGGTCCAAAGCGGAGTGGAGGGCTAGCGAGATTGCGTCCACCGTTGATCTGTTGTGGCGGTAAGCGAACTGCAGTGGGTCCAGGTTTTTGGCGAGGTAGGAGTTGATTTGCGCCATGATCAACCTCTCGAAGCACTTCATCACCACAGGCGTTAGTGACACAGGTCGATAGTCATTGAGGCACGTCACCTTGCTCTTCTTGGGCACTGGTATTATTGATGCCCTTTTGAAGCAGGTGGGAACCTCATTCCTCAGAAGTGACAGGTTGAAAATGTCCGTAAAAACTCCAGCCAGTTGGTCCGCACAGGTTTTTAGAACACGACCAGGTATGCCATCAGGTCCAGATGCTTTTCGAGGGTTCACCCCTCTGAAGGATTTCCTGACGTCGGCCTCTGTGACTGAGACTGAAATACCATCACAGCGAATAGGGGATCGGGAAGGCACATCGGTGTTCTCCCTATCAAAGCGTGCGTAAAATGCATTGAGCTCATCAGGGAGTGATGTTTCGCCGACATTCGAGCTGCCTCCTGGTTTCGCCTTGTAAGAGGTGATTGTTACCTCTGCTCGATGGGATACAGGAGGGTATTGAATGGGGAGACTGAGGATTTGGGGGATTTTACAATTGGATCATTAGTATGGCCATCTATGCAGCAATAGTGGTTTTGTGTTTGTTTGTGGGAATTGCTGTTGTTAAATGTATTATTGCTAGACTAATGACAGCCTTGGGTAATGTGGAAACTGGTGAGAAGATATTATTGCAACATCTAGGAGAAGAAAAAATTCCAATGTTGAAGGATGTTGAAAGGATGGTAAATGCGCAGGTTGAGAAATAATTGTTAGAAGATGAATGTATTAGAATGAGCAAAATGGAGATAGACCAGTGGTATGGAACCCAGAATAGCTGAGCACCCTAAGGACTAGGGTATGAAGCACAGCAGAGAAGTAGGGAACAGCATTGGTATCAACAAGCCAGCCTGCTGACCTATGTGGTCCAGGTTTTGGGGGCTATAAAGCAACTCGAGGTTAGGTATAAACTTGGATGACTAATAAGCCAATGCTGATGAATCTCTGCCTTGTGTTATTATCCTATTAGTTGTCATAGAATGACCAGAGGAAGTATTATATAAGAATGAGGAAGTATTAAAGAAATAGAACCGCTCGGATAGTGACTTTTATATAAGCTAGGTAATTTGCAAAGAAAAGCTTAAGGTTTTCCTGACTAAATAAATAACAATTAAGCATATGCGCACACAGAGAAAGATGAGTCAAGACATAAAAATTATTAACCTGAACCTGACTTTGTGTTGAAGAATGGAGAGCTGAATAGGGGCCTCTTCTTAGGCCAGAGGTCAACTCTTTTCTCTACGGGTACATTCTTAGGTTATGAGGTTTGTGCTGAGTTTAGGATAGAATTCAAGGCTAAGAGATGAGGCCCTGTAGTTAGCCTTGGCTATGTTGAATTAGGAATACTGCTTGGAGAAGAAGATAATTAGATTGATGGATATGTGACATTCCTATGTTTATAGAAAGTGGAAGAAGCAGATGTAATTCTGATTTGTGAATTTACGCTTTGTTCTGTAATATTTGTAAAAATCCATCTCCCAGAGGTAGCAGGAAAAGGGGAGGCTGTAAGTTAGGAATGAAGTTTCTCCTGGTAGCAAACACTTTTTAACTAAGTTGACAGATTTACGACCCATGCATGCTTGGTTTGTAGATGTGTGTTTTGAACTTAGAAACTGTAATTCAGCAAACTTATTTAATTAATGTTTTAAATACATATGTAATAATAAAATTGTAGTGAAATAAATTATGAAATGTATTGTCTTAGTAGGAATGTAAACATTAGACTTATAGAAATTGTTTAGATTTATAGAAATATCTTTCTTCTTGGTCTGGAAATGTGTATGACGTGTGTGATCATTGTATTACAAATGTTTCTTATATTTTGAGGAGTGTTCTTTGATAATTGAGCCTACTGGGGTTTTGCTGTGTTGAAATAAAATAAGGAAAGTTATACCACAGGCAAACGAAGGCCAGGGGAAGGGGGATCGTGTAACTGATGTTGTAAATCACCAGAAGGACTCAGATGATTGGTTACTAGTTTGTCATACCCTCTGTATCTGCAATGTCTAATACCTATAAAAATCCCACGAGTTTGTATCAAAGTTACTTCTCTCTGGACCCGCCCCAGAATATCAGCTCTGTGTTGAAAGGTTCAAGAAACTAGTACTAGCTGAATAAATAAATGATTTCAACAGCAACAAGTGTTTGAGTCAAGTTGACTTTAGATTGACAAAATAACTCAGTTTAACAGCGGCTGGCGTTGGGGTTTAGCGGCATGCATTGGGGTTTCGCCGTTGGGGTTTAGCGGTTTGCATTAGGGTTTCGCCGCTGCCGTGGGGGATTTGCTGCTGCTGTTGGGGTTTTGCCACGCGTTCAGGTTTAGTGGCTGGCCTTGGGGTTTAGCGGCTGGCGGGGTTTAATGTTGGGGCATAGCGGCTGGCGTTGGGGTTTAGCTTCGCGTTGGGGTAGCGCCTGCTTTTTCGTTTTAGCAGCTAGCATTGTGGTTTACTGGCTGGCATTTGGGCTTCGCGGCTGGCATTGAGGCTTAGCAACTGGCATTGGGTTTAGTGGCTGGCGTTGGGGTTTTGTTGCTGGCGTTGGGGTTCACGGCTGGGGGAGTTTCGTAGCTGGCATTGGGGTTTTCGCCACAGCCGGGGTTTAGCGGCTCCCGTTTGTGTTTTGCCGCTGCCGTTGGGGTTTGGCGGCTGGCGGAGTTTAGCGGCTGACGTTGGCAGGGCTGGAAAGTAGCGGTTGCCCGGGTGCCAATGGCCACCCAAAGTGCCGCCGGGCAACCTAAATGCCGACTCATTTTGCCCGGCTTGGCAAGCAAATACTGGTTTATACCGATAGACACAAGTAACTGGAGTAACTGCGCGGGTCAGACAGCATCTCTGGAGAATAGGAACGTGACGTTTCGTGTCGACACCGGCGGCTGTATTCCTCTGGCATGTTTGATTGCGGGGCAAAGTTACCAGGTGCGTGGTGGCGAAGGGTCGGAGCGAATGATGGTCCCGAACAGCGGCAACAGCGGCCGCGATAGCGGCTCTACCACCTCATCCTCCCGCACCTCGCCCGGCAGAAGTCGGCCTCCCTCTCCCTCACTCCCTCCTTCCTCTCGGCCTCGGCGTGCGAGAGGGTTTGTTTTGAAAGCGCAGTTGGTTGATTTGCAGCAGTAGCTTTTGATTTGCAGGCAGTGGCCGCTATCGCCCTGATAACAGCCGCTGCCTGCAAACCCGTTAACGGCGCTTTCAATACAGTTCCCTCTCGCACGCCGAGGCCGGGAGGAGTGAGGGAGAGAGGGAGAGGGAGGCCTCCTTCCGCTGACTGAAGCAGCTGCACCAAAGATCCTAGAGCTGCACCGCTCGGCCCCGCACCTTCCTGTCGGCTGGCAGAGGAGGGAAGGCGGTGGCGAGGAGATCCCAACCACCTGCCCCTTTGGCGGTGGTACTTTGGCGTTGGACAGGGACGGCCAAGGCAGCGGGGCGATGTTGTCCGAGGAGCGCTGACCTTCCCCCCTCCCCACCTCCGCTGCCCCCCCTCTTTCTCTCTCCCCCCTCCACCCCTCTTATCCTGGGACCCCTCCTCTCCATCCCACACTGATCCCCATTCCCTCCTCTATTCAGTCCTCACTGACAATCCCTGCGCTCCCCATGTACCCCCCCCCCCCAATCGATTCATCACCCTACCCACCTCGCATTGATTCTCCTGCCACCCCCCATCCATCCTACACTGGTCCCTCAATTCATCCTGTACTGACCCTCCTTCCCATCCATCCTGCACTCCCCCCCCCCCCATTTATGCTGCACTGATCCACCCATTCATCCCGTACTGACCCACCTTCCATTTACCCTGAACCAAACCCCCCATCCATCCTGTAGTGATCTCCCCATTCATCTTTTACTGATCCCCTCATTCATCCTGTAGTGAACACCCATTCATCCTGCACAGACCCTCCGATCCACACTGTCCTGCCCCCCCCCCCACCATCCTGTACTGACCCCCCCATCCATCCTGTACTGATCACCCCATTCAAGAAAAATGGAGGGAGCAGTCTGAGGATGGGTCTCAACCAGAAACTTTGCCTATTTCCTTAGCTCCATAGATGCTGCCTCACCCGCTAAATATCTGCTGCATTTTTGTCTACCCCCATTCATCCTGTACTGACCCCCCCATTCATCCTGTACTGATCCCCCCATCCATCCCGTACTGATCCCCCATTCAACACCAATGACATACCCCGTGCTCTCCCCTCACAATTTTACACACTCCAACCAACACGTACTAATTCACCTGGCTCAATCCATCCATTCCGCACCGATTGCCTTCACAACACCCCCCCCCCCCCCCTCGCCATTTATCCACCCTGCATTGATTCACACGCCCCCTGACCCTATCGGAGCGAATATTGACTATGTTTGATAACGGAATTCTATCAAATGTGTTTTAGTTCCCAATGTTATTCTTTGTTTTGACACCTTTAAACATATTACCAAAAGAACATTTGCTGCAGTAATGTCCTTTGGCCATCTCTTGTCAGTTAGTGTAATGTTTAACCTGTCAGAGGGGTATAGTTGGTTTTAACAGCTATTATCATAAAATGGTAATTTTCGTTCCTTTACAGAAAACATGCTTGCATCAATCTGTAGTGTGCATGGTCCAGGATTTATTGGCACAGGTTGATCATTTGCTGAATAATCCAACCATATTTTTGTTTGGAAGTGGAAAGAACGAATAGAAATAGTAAGATTAAACGAGAACTTACCGGTTTGAAGTTTGATCTTTATTTTATGAGGAGTTGCGATGAGGGATTTCGTGAAGAACCCGCCAGCACGCATGCGCGACATACTTCAAAGCCGCGGTGTGGAATCACAGAAAAACCCAAGCCAAGAAATGACTTGTTATAGTAAGATTAAAGAGACTCTAGTTACCAGTTGACTTTATGATCGAGGGTTGGGAGCGGAGGGCACGAAATCCCTCATCGCAACTCCTCATAAAATAAAGATCAAACTTCAAACTGGTAAGTTCTCGTTTAATCTTACTATTTCATTTCGGAGTCACGTGAGTGACTTCGTGAAGACTTCAAAGCTTCTGTGATTTCACGCCCTGGACAACGTCCATGCTATCACACACGCTACTGAAAAGGTGGACAGCAGTAATCAATTTCCGTCACTGTTTCTCTGAAAAAATAATAATATTTATTAATAACAACAAGAAAGGACCCCTCACTGAGGGGGAACTGTATGTTCTTGGCCTGCATCCAGCACGGCTCCTGCGAACATTCCAGGTACGGTGACGGGTTTATTGTAAAACCGTTGAAAAGTGGCTTCACTGGCCCATCCCGCTGTGGCAAGTATCTGGTCCATGGGCACCTCCATGGCCTTTGCCGCCGATGTTGATGCTGCCCTGGTGGAATGGGATTTAAAAACATCAGTGTCAATACCTGCTTTGTTCAAGACGATCCTGAGCCATCGGGATATCGTCTGCACCGTCACTCTATGGTGAGGTTTTTTGTGACTGATGAACAGGTATTGCTCCATTCCCCTTATTTTCCTCGTCACTTTGATATAGTGGTGGATATGGGTGGCTATGCATAGCCTAGCATCAGCGGGGTATGCTGGAAACTCCAGCTGCAGCCCTGTAAATCCAGGTCTATGCTGCTTGAGCAATTCATCAATGAAGAAAGTGACCCGTTCAGGGGTAGAGATCATTCTGTCGATCTTGGCCTTGTGAAGCGTTTGCACCCTTTGTGCTGAAGTAAGTGCCATCAACATCACCACCTTCAGGGTGAGTTTGTCCAATTCGAGCCCCGTCATGGGTGACCATGTTCTCAGCAGGGTCAGCACTTTGCCAATATCCCATGTGACATTGTAACGGGGCCTCGGCGGGTTGGAATTAAATATCCCCCGCATAAGTTTGGAGACCAATTTATTGGATCCTACCTCAATATTGAGGTAGGACGAGAGCGCACTCCTGGCACTATTGATGGCACTATAGCTGAGATGTTGATCATGATGTAGCCCCGCAAGAAATTCCAGCACATCTGTGATGGAGACGGAGTCATATGCAACGTCCATGCGGCCACAATAGGATTCCCATTTCCTGATGTACGATAAGTACTGCCGTCTTGAGGACTCCCTGCATGATGCTCCCATGGTATCCATTGTCCTTGAAGATAGACCATACTGAAGTAGTGGCCTGTTCAGATCCTGCAAGCCAATAGATTCAAATGACTATGGCAGGGGTGTGGTTCCCCTGTGGCAGGGTTCGTCACCAATTGTGGGCAACCCTCCAAGAGGACCCATGGTTGACTTATCATTCCAAGGACCACCGGATACCATGATTGCGTAGGCCAGTCGGGTATAATGAGGATGCCCTTGGCAGCATCGAGCTGGATTTTCCGCAATACCCGACTGATGAGGCAGAATGGAGGAAAGGCATAGAAGAACCATTTCCCCCAGTCTAGCGAGAATGCGTCCATCGCCATTGCCCCAGGATCTGGCTCCCATGATACGTATGTTGGTACCTGATGGTTCAACCGTGACGCAAAAAGGTCAATATCCGGTTTACCAAATTTGGCTGTAATTTTGGTGAATATTTGGGGGTTCAACATCCACTCGATGTTGTCATTGAACTTCCGTGACCTGGTGTCCGCCACTGTATTGAGCTCACCTGGCAAGTAGGTAGCTGAGATCCAAATATTCCGTTGAATACACCAGAGCCAAATTGTGTTTGCCAATTCATTGCATGAAATTGACCTGGTACCGCCCATATGATTCAGATAAGCCACCGCAGTGGTATTGTCTATTTGGAGACGGACATGAGTGTTAGTCATGTTTGAACAATAGGCTCTTAGTCCGTGGAATGCTCCTAGCATCTCCAAATAGTTTATCCCTTGTGCTAACAACAAAGTAGCTTCAAGTGAATCCCATCTACCTCCACAACTGTTATTGTTGTCCGTAGCTCCCCAGCCATGGGAGCTTGCATCTGTTTGCAAGTATACCATTGGACGAGGCACAATGATGGGTTTAAATGAGTTATGGATATTGCCAATCCACCATAGTAACTCAAGTTTTGCCTTAACCGGCAACTGCATGGGTCTATCATAATGTCCAGCATTTAGTTTTAATGCTGTTATTTTTAGAAACATAGAAACATAGAAAATAGGTGCAGGAGTAGGCCATTCGGCCCTTCGAGCCTGCACCGCCATTCAATGTGATCATGGCTGATCATCCAACTCAGTATCCCGTACCTGCCTTCTCTCCATACCCCCTAATCCCTTTAGCCACAAGTGCCACATCTAACGCCCTCTTAAATATAGCCAATGAACTGGCCTCAACTACCTTCTGTGGCAGAGAATTCCAGAGACTCACCACTCTCTGTGTAAAGAATGTTTTCCTCATTTCGGTCCTAAAGGAATTCCCCCTTATCCTTAGACTGTGACCCCTTGTTCTGGACTCCCCCAACATCGGGAACAATCTTCCAGCATCTAGCTTGTCCAACCCCTTTTGACCTTTGTAAATTCTGATAGTGTAAAGGTCCATATTGAGCAGCTGGAAATACTGCTACAATTTTGCCAATTACCCTGGCAGTTAATCTGATAGACGGTATACTGGCGCAGACCAGGTTCTTGCATGCTTGAAACACATCACCAACTTTGTTAGTTGGGATGGTGGTGATCATGCGATTGGAGTCTATCGTGAACCCCAAGTAGTCCATGATCTGTGCGGGGAGGAACTTTGATTTGTCTGGATGGATTATAAACCCCATTTGTTGAAAAATTTCCACTGTGGCTGAAACCGCCAACTCTGCGGATTCCAGAGTGTGCCCAATTATCAGAATGTCATCCAAATAGGCCATGACCGTATGATTTTGTCTCCGCAGTGTAGATAACACTGGCTTGAGTAGTTTGGTGAACAGTCTGGGGCTGTAGTAAGCCCATTGGGCAATGCTTTGTATTGCCAAAGCTGATCCATCCAGGTAAACTTCAAGAACTTCCTATGATGTTTCCGAATGGATACTGAATAGTATGCATCTTTTAAATCAATGCATGCCATGAAGCAGCCCTCCGAAATCAAAGATTTGGCTGTTTCAAATGTGTCTATTTTGAAATGGGTGTATTTTACAAAGGTATTCAAGTGAGTTAAATCTATAATGACCCGGCATCCACCGTCTTTTTTAGTTTTAGTAAATATATTAGACACAAATTCAACTGGTTCATGTGTGGTTCGTTCTATCACACCTTTGTCTTGTAAACTCAAGATTTCAGCATAGCCTTCTGCCAATTCTTTTTTGGAAAGTGCAAATTTGCGATTCGGCATATGCTGGGGTGGAGGCAATTGGCCATGAATAAACTCAATTTCATAACCCTGAATACTTTGCAAGATAAACTCATCTGAAGTGATGGTTTCCCAAGCCTCCTTAAATCCCCGTAATCTGCCCCCAACTCGTGAGGTTAGACATGCAAGTGCATGGAACCCAGACCCCCTTACCTTCATGGTTATCGGCGGTCCCTGGGATTTTTGGTGGGACGTGGAGGTGCTGGGTTTCGTGGTTGGTGCGGAATCCGCATCTTCCATGCTGGCCGCTGAGGGCCTAGTCCTAAAAAAGGCCTGGGCTGAGGAGGCTGTTGATATTGAGGAGGTGCCGGAACGTAGGTCCTTGTTGGCCTGTCGGTCTGACCTCGTGGCCTGAAGTAAGGTGTCTTCTTGGCCGAAGGTCTGGCCACAAAATGTGGTCTCATCAGACCTATGGTTTTCGCATGGTCATCCAGCTCTTTGACCTGCTTTGGGAGGTCTTCCCCGAACAGCTGTCTAGGTGGGGGGGTAGGAGGTGCTCTGCATAGTCCCGCAAATTTGGGATTCAAGGAAGGTTTGATAATGCTCTTCCGGAAAGCGTTGATCTCGTACTGCGTATTGCAGAGCAGAGCTAGAGCATCCTCCTGTTCGGTGCTTAGATCAACCCCATCTACCGACTTTGCAAAAGCGGTGATCCCAGACGTAAGTAGTTTCCAAGCGCCCTTCATCGGGCGGGCGTGGGAGGTAAGAGGCCTCGTGCCCGAAGGAACTCCTGAGGCTCCGATCATCAGTCCGTACCTCGTCGAGGTAATATCGGTACTGTGATGAAGTGTCGCTACCAGCCGCCTCGGCGAAGCTGAGCGATTCCCGCGCGGACCTGCTCGAGCGCCTCCTCTTCGCTGAGCTGGACCCGGCTGCCTCAAAGGGCATGGGTGGGGAGAGGTCGGCACCTGACGCCGCAGCGTGGTGACCCGACGTCCGCACGGGCTTGCCGACTGTCCTGAATCTGGACCCAGACGGCGTACGGTCCCGACCTGCCCCCAGCGGGGGAAGCGGTGACCTAGGCGAGGCTCCACCCTTGTGACTCCTCCTGGTCCCTCTGGGTGGTGAGTCGACACTGGCCCTTCTTGGTCTGCCAGTGGACTCGGGCCTGCCTGATTCACCAGACCACTTCCTAGTGGCTCCTGGTGAGACCTCAACCCGCGAAGGGCTAGGTAGTGGAATTGTATCCCTGCCTCCTTCAAGAGGGCTCAGGGAGAAGGGCCGTGCATCAGCACGCAAATCCCTTTTGCTTGTCTCTACAAACGACCCAGTGGGTGAGAGAGAGATGGAGTCAGGATGCACCTGCTCCGGCGCTGTACCGACTGATTGTTCTGCAGGTACCCCGCTAGGGCATAGCTGCGTCGGTGAACCGGATCCTGTGAATACAGGGCTCCCCGGCTTGCGCGCCTTTTTCCCGGCCCGTCCTCCTGCCGTGGAGGGGGGCTCCGGGTTGGGTTGCCGACAACTCCTTGCAGAAGTTTTACGGCCTTTACTTTTTCTACTGTCCATGTCTCTGTGGAAGAAAACACAATTATTCACACAGAACAACCAACTCAAGGTTGTTAGTACTTACCTGAGTGGCCCTTATGAAGGGCTGGTGGGGAGCCGCGCTCCTCTCCAGCCGTCGACTGCAATGCGAGCGACGATATGTCGCGCATGCGTGCTGGCGGGTTCTTCACGAAGTCACTCACGTGACTCCGAAATGAAATTGTTTCGCGGCTGGCGTTGGGGTTTAGCGGCTGGCGTTGGGGGTTTAGCGGCTGGCGTTGGGGTTTGGCGGCTGGCGTTGGGGTTTAGCGGCTGGCGTTGGGGTTTAGCGGCTGGCGTTGGGGTTTAGCGGCTGGCGTTGGGGTTTGGCGGCTGGCGTTGGGGTTTAGCGGCTGGCGTTGGGGTTTAGCGGCTGGCGTTGGGGTTTGGCGGCTGGCGTTGGGGTTTGGCGGCTGGCGTTGGGGTTTGGCGGCTGGCGTTGGGGTTTGGCGGCTGGCGTTGGGGTTTAGCGGCTGGCGTTGGGGTTTGGCGGCTGGCGTTGGGGTTTGGCGGCTGGCGTTGGGGTTTCGCGGCTGGCGATGGGGTTTCGCGGCTGGCGATGGGGTTTCGCGGCTGGCGGTGGGGTTTCGCGGCTGGCGTTGGGGTTTCGCGGCTGGCGATGGGGTTTCGCGGCTGGCGATGGGGTTTCGCGGCTGGCGATGGGGTTTAGCGGCTGGCGATGGGGTTTAGCGGCTGGCGATGGGGTTTCGCGGCTGGCGATGGGGTTTCGCGGCTGGCGATGGGGTTTCGCGGCTGGCGATGGGGTTTCGCGGCTGGCGATGGGGTTTCGCGGCTGGCGATGGGGTTTCGCGGCTGGCGGGTTTATCGGTTGGGGTTTGTCGGCTGCCGTTGGGGTTTAGCAGCTAGCATTGGGGTTTAGCTTTCCATTGGGGTTTAGCGCCTGCCTTTACAGTTTAGCAGCTAGCGTTGTGGTTTATTAGCTGGCATTTGGGCTTCGCGGCTGGCATTGTGGCTTAGCAACTGGTGTTGGGTTTATTGGCTGGCGTTGAAGTTTATTGGTTGGCGTTGGGCTTTCGCAGCTGGCGTTGTGGTTTTTCGGCTGCCGTTGAGGTTTCGCGACTAGCATGGGGCATAGCGGCTGCCGTTGGGGTTTAGATGCTGGCATTGAGGTTTATTGGCTGGCATTGGGGTTTCGCAGCTGCCATTGGTGATTCGCCGCTGCTGTTGGGGATTTGCCGTTGGCGTTGGGGCTTAGCGGCTGCCGTTGGGGTTTCGAGGCTGGTGTTGTGGTTTAGTGGCTGGCGGGGTTTAGCAGGTGGCTCTGGGGTTTAGCGCCTGGCGTTTCGGGGCAGGCGTTGTGGTTTCGAAGCAGGCGTTGGGGCAGTGTCTGGCGTTGGGGCCTAGTGGCTAGCGTTGGGGTTTAGCTGCTGGCAGGATTTGCGGCTAGTGTTGGGATTTAGATTCTGGCAGGGTATCGCCGCTGCCATTGGGGATTCACTGCTGCCGTTGGTGGTTTGTCGCTGCCGTTGGTTTGCCGCTGGCATTGGGGTTTTGGGGTTCTGCAGCTGACGTTGGGGTTCAGTGGTTGGCGTTGGGGTTTTGGGGCTGGCGTTAAGGTTTAGCAGCTAGCGTTGGGGTTTTTTGGCTGACGTTGAGGTTTTGCTGCTGCCAGGGTTTCGCCGTTGCCGTTGAAGTTTCGCGGCTGGCGTTGGGGTTTAGCAGCTTGCGTTGCGGTGTATTGTCTGCCGTTGGGGTTTCGCGGCTGGCGTTGGGGTTTCAGGGCTGGCGTTGTGGTTTTGGGACTGGCGTTGAGGCTTAGTCGCTGGAGATAGGGCTTGGTGGCAGACGTTGTCGTTCTGAAGCTGGCGTTGGGGCGTAATATATGGCATTGGGGCATAGTGGCTGGCGTTGGGGTTTAGTGGTAGGTGTTGTGGTTTATCGGCTGCCGTTGGGGTGTAGAGGCTGGCTTTGTGGCCAAGCAGCTGGCGTTGGGGTTTCGCGGCTGGCGTTGGGGTTTAGCATCTGGCGTTGGGGTTTCGCGGCTGGCGTTGCGGTTCTGCTGCTGGCGTTAGGGTTTAGCGGCTGGCAGATTTTAGGGGGTGGCATTGGGGCTTAGCTGCAGGCATTGTGGTTTCGCAGCTGGCGTTGGGGCATCGTGGCTGGCGTTGGGGTTAAAGGCATGGGTTAGCGGCTGGCATTGTGGGATAACGGCTGGCGTTGGGGCTTCGCGGCTGGTGTTGGTGTTTAGCGGCTAACGTTGGCGTTTAGCGGCAGGCATTGGGGTTTCGTGGCTGACGTCAGGGCTTAGCGGCTGGCGGGGTTTCGCTGTAGGCGTTGGGATTTAGCGGCTGGCAGAGATTAGCGGCAGGCGTTGGGGTTTCGTGGCTGGAGTTCGGGGTTAGACGCTGATGAGGTTTTGCGGCTGGCGTTGGGGGTTAGCGGCTGGCGTTGTGGGTTAGCGGCTGGCGTTGGGGGTTAGCGGCTGGCGTTGGGGGTTAGCGGCTGGCAATGGAAATTTGCGGCTGCCGTTGGGGTTTCGCAGCTGCTGTTGGGGGTTTGCGCCTTGCATTGGGATTTAGGGGCTGACGTTGGGGTTTTGCGGCTGTCGTTGTGGTTTCACCGCTGCCGTTGGGGTTTTGTAGCTGACGTTGGGGCAGAGTGGTTGGCGTTGGGGCTTAACGGCAGGCGTTGTGGTTTCGCGGATGGCGTTGGAGTTCAGTGCCTGGCGTTGGGGTTTTGCGGCTGCCGTTTCGGTTTAGCAGCTGCCGTGGTTTACTGGCTGGCATTGGGGCTTTGCGACTGGCATTGGGTTTACTGGCTGGCGCTGTGGTTTATTGGCTTGTTTGGGGTTCGCAGCTGGCATTATGGTTTATTGGTTGGCATTGGGGGTTTGTGGCTGGCGCTGGGGCTTAGCGGCTGGCATTGGGATTTCGCGACTAGCATGGGGCATAGTGGTTGGCGTTGGAGTTTCGCGGCTGGGTCTGGGGTTTCGCGGCTGGCGTTGGGGTTTTGTGGCTTCTGTTTGTGTTTTGCAGCTGACGTTGAGGTTTAGCAGCTGGCGTTGGAGCTTAATAATAATAATAATAATAATAATAAATAATAAATAATAAATACTCTATTGATCCCCTCAGGGAAATTCTGATGTCCAGAAGCCCCCAACCAATTATTGTTTTATTGGCTGGCGTTGGGGTTTAAAGGCTGTGGTTGGGATTTAGAGGCTGGCGTTGCGGTTAATTGGCTGCCGTTGGGGTTTAGCGGGTGGCGTTGGACCTTAGTGGCTGGTTTAAGCATATAATATAGCAATGTTACAAAATTTTGAGATTTAAAAAATTAAGTCTGCAATTTATCCCATCAGATAAAGCATAAAAAGAAGTTTAATTTGACACCTAATTTACTTTCATATCTTCAGTATTAAGAAAGTTATGGCCATTTTCATACTCAGAAATTAGCATCTTGTTCCCCATTGCCTTTCAATTGACTTAACTCAAAAGCTGTGATCTGGAAAAGTTAAAAGCCCATAACTTTCTTAAAAATTAAGAGAACTCAATGAAATTTTCAGTTATTATAGATTGAAGCATTCTGAAACAAATATGAAACAATCTTACTTGGATGACCTGAAATTAAAGCATATAATTAGTTAGTTATCTAATTGTAGCTAATTACAAAATTCAATGAGTAGATCTAAACATCCATCCATTTCTTAAGAAAAGATAAACTTTTTTTAAATTGCCTAAGTGTCCAAATAACATTCACACAATAATCCACAATATAACATAATTTTTAAATCTAATTTTCATGAATTTCTGGGCCAAATGGAAGGAATTTAGTGTTTAATGCCTGTAAATTAATGGCCATTTAAATCAACTAGCGAGTGGGTTTTAGTGGAATGCGGTGGATTGGAACGTTGCGGTTAGCGGTGAAGTCGGGAGGAAAAATATTGTTTGTTCATACATTTTTTGGGACCCCATTTCGCAACATAAAAATATTATTAAAGCCTCCCGAAATAACAACTTTTAATATAAAAATAAACTATTTACCTTTTTTTCTCCCCTACGCAAAATCCTTCCAGTTGTCAGTGCTCACGGCTTTTGAAGGTGATTTTTAAATTATTCTAGTTAATAAATAATTTAGAGTAATTTAAAAATACCTTCATTCATGAAATGTCGGAGCGATTTTTCTTCCGCAACGAATTGATCGATTTTCCAGGGCTGTTGAAAAACGGAACTTTAAGCCCGCCCCCCTCTGAAAGGCGCCAAAGTCGCGCACACGGGGAGCGGCAGAACTGCAGTGCTGCTCAAGGTAAGTTTTGCAACATACCTATATAATATAACCATATAACAATTACAGCACGGAAACAGGCCTTCTCGGCCCTTCCAGTCCGTGCTGACCATTCATTTTCCCCTAGTCCCATCTACCTGTACTCAGACCATACCTCTCAATTCCCTTCCCATCCATATACCTATCCACTTTACTTTTAAATGTTACATTCGATCCTGCCTCCACCACTTCTGCTAGAAGATCATTCCACACAGCCACCACTCTCTGAGTAAAGAAGTTCCCCCTGTCTCTCTGTAGACTTTAAAAATCTACTTCATTATCCACAGCACCACCTATCTTAGTATCATCTGCATACTTACTTATCCAATTTTTCACCCCATCATCCAGACCATTGATGTACATGACAAACAACAGTAGACCCAACACAGATCCCTGAGGCACCCCACTGGACACCGGCTTCCAACCTGACAAACAGCCATCCACCATTACTCTCTGGCATCTCCCATTCAGCCACTGTTGAATCCATCTTGCTACTCTGCCATTAATACCCAAAGATTGAACCTTCTTAACCAATCTTCCATGGGGAACCTTGTCAAAGGCCTTACTGAAA
Source organism: Raja brachyura (assembly GCA_963514005.1). Next base: position 49,313 of record CAUPSL010001036.1, read on the forward strand.
TCCATATAGACAACATCCACTGCTTTACCCTCATCAATTTCCTGAGTAACCTCTTCAAAAAATTCAAGAAGGTTTGTCAAACATGACCTTCCAGGCACAAATCCATGTTGACTGTTCTTGATCAGACCCTGTTTATCCAGATGCTTATATATATTATCTCTAAGTATCCTTTCCATTAATTTGCCCACCACTGACATCAAACTAACAGGTCTATAATTGCTAGGTTTATTCTTTGAACCCTTTTAAAACAATGGAACAACATGCGCAGTCGCCAATCCTATGGCACTTTTCCCGTTTCTAATGACATTTGAAATATTTCTGTCATAGCCCCTGCTATTTCTGCACTAACTTCACTCAATGTCCTAGGGAATATCCTGTCAGGACCTGGTGACTTATCCACTTTTATATTTTTCAAAAGTGTCAGTACTTCCTCCTCTTTGAATCTCATAGTTTTCATAGCTACTCTATTTTTTTCCCTTACCTCACAGAGTTCAATATCCTTCTCCTTGGTGAATACCGAAGAAAATAAATTGTTCAATATCTCCCCCATCTCTTTTGGCTCTGCAGATAGCTGTCCATTCTGGCTCTCTAATAGTCCAATTTTATCCCTCGTTATCCTTTTGCTATTAATATAGCTGTAGGAACTGTATAGCATTGAACTGTATAGCAACTGTATAGAAGCTGTATAGCATTGTGGCTTTGTGGCTGGCATTGGGGCTTAGCGACTGGCATTGGGTTTACTGGCTGGCGCTGCGGTTTATTGGCTTGTTTGGGGTTTCGTGGCTGGCGTTGCGGTTTATTGTTTGGCATTGGGGTTTTGTGGCTGTTGCTGGGGCTTAGCGGCTGGCGTTGGGATTTCGCGACTAGCGTGGTGCATAGTGGCTGGCGTTCGAGTTTCGTGGCTGGCGTTGGGGTTTCGCCACTGGCGTTGGGGTTTAGCGGCTGGCGTTGGGGTTTAATAATAATAGTAATAATAATAATAATAATAAATAATAAATACTTTATTGATCCCCTCAGGGAAATTCTTATGTCCAGAATCCCCCAACAAATTATTGGTTTATTGGCTGGCATTGGGGTTTCGCGACTGGCATTTGGATTTAGGGGCTGGCAATGGAGATTTGCGGCTGCCGTTGGGGTTTCACGGCTGCCGTTGGAGTTTTGTGCCTGGCATTGGGATTTAGGGGCTGGTGTTGGGGTTTTGCGGCTGTCGTTGTGGTTTCACCGCTGCCGTTGGGGTTTTGTAGCTTACGTTGGGGCAGAGTGGTTGGCGTTGGGGCAACGGCAGTCATTGTGGTTTCGCGGCTGGTGTTCGGGTTTAGCGGCTGGCGTTGGGATTTTGCGACTCGCGTGGGGCATCGTGGCTGGCGTTGGGGTTTGCGGCTCCCGTTTGTGTTTTGCAGCTGACATTGAGGTTTAGCGGCTGGCGTTGGGGTTTAATAATGATAATAATAAATAATAAATACTTTATTGATCCACTCAGGGAAATTCTGATGTCCAGAAGCCGCCAACCAATTATTGTTTTCTTTGCTGACGTTGGGGTTTAAAGGCTGTGGTTGGGATTTAGGGGCTGGCGTTGCAGTTTATTGGCTGGCGTTGGGGTTTCACGGCTGGCGTTGGGGGTTTAGTAGCTGGCGTTGGGGTTTAGCAGCTGGCGTTGGGGTTTAGTAGCTGGCGTTGGGGTTTAGCAGCTGGCGTTGGGGGTTTAGCGGCTGGCGTTGGGGGTTTAGCGGCTGGCGTTGGGGGTTTAGCGGCTGGCGTTGGGGTTTAGCGGCTGGCGTTGGGGTTTAGCGGCTGGCGTTGGGGTTTAGCGGCTGGCGTTGGGGTTTAGCGGCTGGCGTTGGGGTTTAGCGGCTGGCGTTGGGGTTTAGTGGCTGGCGTTGGGGTTTAGTGGCTGGCGTTGGGGTTTAGTAGCTGGCGTTGGGGTTTAGTAGCTGGCGTTGGGGGTTTAGTAGCTGGCGTTGGGGTTTAGTAGCTGGCGTTGGGGTTTAGTAGCTGGCGTTGGGGTTTAGTAGCTGGCGTTGGGGGTTTAGTAGCTGGCGTTGGGGTTTAGCAGCTGGCGTTGGGGTTTAGCAGCTGGCGTTGGGGTTTAGCAGCTGGCGTTGGGGTTTAGTAGCTGGCGTTGGGGTTTCACGGCTGGCGTTGGGGGTTTAGTAGCTGGCGTTGGGGTTTAGTAGCTGGCGTTGGGGGTTTAGTAGCTGGCGTTGGGGTTTAGTAGCTGGCGTTGGGGTTTAGCAGCTGGCGTTGGGGTTTAGCAGCTGGCGTTGGGGTTTAGCAGCTGGCGTTGGGGTTTAGCAGCTGGCGTTGGGGTTTAGTAGCTGGCGTTGGGGTTTAGTAGCTGGCGTTGGGGGTTAGTAGCTGGCGTTGGGGTTTTGTAGCTGGCGTTGGGGTTTAGTAGCTGGCGTTGGGGTTTAGTAGCTGGCGTTGGGGGTTTAGTAGTTGGCGTTGGGGGTTAGTAGCTGGCGTTGGGGTTTAGTAGCTGGCGTTGGGGTTAAGTAGCTGGCGTTGGGGGTTAGTAGCTGGCGTTGGGGTTTAGTAGCTGGCGTTGGGGTTTAGTAGCTGGCGTTGGGGTTTAGTAGCTGGCGTTGGGGGTTTAGTAACTGGCGTTGGAGAATTTCATTGTCCAATCTAGGACATATGACAATAAATTTAGCGGCTGGCGTTGGGGTATAACCATATAACCATATAACAATTACAGCACGGAAACAGGCCTTCTCGGCCCTTCCAGTCCGTGCCGACCATTTATTTCCCCCTAGTCCCATCTACCTGCACTCAGACCATACCCCTCCATTCCCTTCCCGTCCATATACCTATCCACTTTACTTTTAAATGTTAAAATCGATCCTGCCTCCACCACTTCTGCTGGAAGATCATTCCACACACCACCACTCTCTGAGTAAAGAAGTTCCCCCTCATGTTACCCCTAAACTTCTGTCCCTTAATTCTCATGTCATGCCCTCTTGTTTGAATCTTCCCTACCCTCAATGGGAAAAGCTTATCCACGTCAACTCTGTCTATCCCTTTTATCATTTTAAACACCTCAATCAAGTCCCCCCCTTAACATTCTGCGCTCCAAAGAATAAAGACCTAATTTGTTCAACCTTGCATAACGGCTGGTGTTGGCATTTCCGGGCTGCGTTGGGGCTTATCGGCTGTTGTTGGGATTTAGTTGCTGGCGTTGGGGTCTAGAGGCTGGCTTTGGTGTTTA